>JAJODA010000312.1:0-119813 GCA_021730345.1 Fusarium cicatricum | reverse complement strand
AATTAATTACTAAATAGTTATTTAGTAATTAAAGGAATTTAATTAGTTATAGAGCCTAGGGACTAAGCTCCCTAAGGAGGGAGGTAATTATAAGAGTATCTAGTTAGGGCAGTCTTAATAAAACTATAGACTAAGCTAGCCCTATATTATATATTAATAACTAATTAAAACTAATTATAGCTAAGCCTTAATAAGGGCTTAATAAGTTAAAGTCTATATATATATATTAATATACTTTTATACCTAATTTTACCTTAATCTAGCCTTAATTAGGCTTACTCTTTTATAATAAGATCTCCTTATATAGTAGATTATAGCCTTATCTATAGCGAGATAACTACTTAGCTAAAAGAGCTATATTAATACTTACTATATATAGTTAAACTACTTTTTAGCTACTCTAAATACTTTTAGAAAGGGGTCTCTCTTATTAATCTATATATAATTAAAGATATAAAAATATTAGTAAATTAGCTAGAATTTAAATATAGATATAAACTTTAGGACTATATAAAGAGGGTATTATTTTCTAAGCTTTAAGACTTTTTAATAATCTTTAAATATAATTTCCTTATAAATTCTTATATAAATTAATATACTAAGCTATATATAAATCTATAAAGATAAGATTTCCTCTTATTATATAAGATTTAAGTATTTTAATAAGGGGGCTTTCTAGCTATTTATTATGCCTTTATTAATTAAATTTAGGACTTAGCTATTTATAAAATAGACTTATTTCTTAAGTAGCTAAGAAGGTATAAAAAGCTAGAATAGCTCGAGGGGGGTCTTAAATAGAGAGTTAATATAAAAATCACGCTTTTTAATATTAAAGAGTTAAAAATTATAGCTATAGGTTATATTAGCTAGAAAATTAGGCGCCTAAGTTAAATTATTAGCCTATAGCTTATAGCTATTTTCTTCCTTAATAAAGCTCTTATTATTAAAGGTATTTATAACCTATAATTAACTAGGATTAGAAGCTATTCTAATTATTTAATTAAGGATAATTTATTAGTATTTTCCTAGTAAATTCTTTATAAGGAGAATAAGTGGGTACCCTGCCGTACCGGTGTGGTCATATGGGTCATATGGGGCGAAATATAAAGTGTAGCTATTAGGTGCCTAAGGAGATAAGACCTTCCAAGATCCGCGTTAGCATCTTGCTTCGGTCAATACCTCGCATCAAGGTACAAAATTATTATTTGTCTCCTACAGTCCATTCAGAAGCCAGCATAAGTCCAGACATTTTTTTCTTCATATCAGAGATATTGAATGCGGTGGTAAATATTGCACTGCGCGCGAGGTTCATCCGTGTTGGTCATGTCTTTGGTTGCCTGAGGCATAAACAACCCCCGGATTGACGACCGTACTACGCTAGTCCTCCAAAAAATTGGTTACCGGTGGTCTTGAGAGCGCCAACATCAACCTCAAACAGTACGGCCGCGGCGCCTTTCCCTCGACGATGCCTCCTCGAATCTCGCCCCTCAGCACGTCTTTGTGCTGTAGGGCATCAGTCAATTCTCCCGTCTCGTCCCTGACGGCGTATCTCTCCGGCCTCTCCCTCCAGACCCGTCACGCTTCGATTCTCAGCAGCCTCGCCAACAACCCCGGCGCTATTCACATCAAGAAGAGAGTCGGTCGCGGTCCCTCATCCGGGCACGGAAAGACGTCTGGTCGTGGTCACAAGGGTCAGAAGCAGCATGGAAAGGTCAACCCGTGGTTCCAGGGTGGTCAGACGCCCTTGATCGTCAAGCACGGCCGGAAGGGTTTCAACAACTTGTGAGGAACCCAGCACTCTCCAGACACCAGAGATGAGGGTTTGCAAGGAAAAACGAGTCAATTGGCTAACATAGTGCAGCCGCGCCCCCCAGATGTCCGAAGTCAACCTCGACCAGATCCAAGCCTGGATCGACCAGGGACGAATCGACCCCACAAAGCAAATCACCCCAAAGGAGTTGCTCGAGAGCGGCCTTATTGGTACGATCAAGGATGGAGTCAAGGTTTTGTCCCGCGGCGGCGAAGGTCTCAAGCAACCCATCGATGTGATGGTCTCGCGCGTCTCCGCTGGAGCCATTGCTGCGATTGAGGGCGCAGGCGGCAAGGTCGTGACCCGATACTACACCAAGCTCGCCATGAGGCGACTCCTAACCGGCGAGTCGGTCAACACGGATAAGCCTCTTCCCCAGGGCAAGGAGCACGTTGACACTGTGCTGGCTGCAGCCCGTGACGCCCCTTTCCGATACCGGTTGCCCGACCCTACCAGCCGTGAGGATATCGAGTACTACCGTGACCCGGCGCATCGAGGATACCTGAGCCACCAGCTTGCACCAGGCCAGTCACCCAGTTTGTACTTTAGGGTGCCTGGTGTGCACAAGATCAAGAGCGCGGTCAAGAAGGAGACGAAGGCGACTGAAGAGACCCTGTTCTAAGAATAGTCAGCGAGGCATGTCGGAGAACTGTATTATACCGGGCCAAGTATGGTTACTTGGATGTGATAACAAGCAATGTACAATCAATTGAGATCCTTCAAGTCAAATAGACCAAGAAGTTGTGTCGTCACCATCATTCTCTCCAAGTCGTGGATAAGCGGTTAAAGGCATGCTAACAAGCCACACTTTTGACAGCTGTGGCGTCGTGGACCTCGGCCGTTCCAGCCCAGTACGACGCAGGTACGTACCTAGCATGATCCACAGGAGCTCTGCCTTGATGTTGCAGGACCCAAGTCTTCTCCACTTCGGAATGACTTCACCAACCTCTCCGGTTGCCTCTCAATTCGCGTGCATCTTATCATTATAGCCGCTGCATTGCTTGTTGGCTGTACTGTATCAACTGTTTCACTGTTTATACCGTTCTGGCCGCTCAATCTCCCGCGACGAAGCGACTGCGCTGTTTAACAGACATCGCGACGATTACGAATCGCCATCACCACGAACAGGTCTGCGATCGCTCGACGAGCACCGCGACTAGACGGATCGACATCGACGGAGATACGCGTCACACGATAGAGACCGGAGACTGATACAAGTGACAACGCCTCGAGTCACGATGTCCCTCTTTGGATCATCGCCGACTGACGATAACCCAGTCATGGGTTCGTCAAGTAGCCCAGCTCCTCGCGGCGGCGGTGGCCTTTTCGACAATGAGTCTGCCTCAAAGCCGTCCTCCAACAGTCTCTTTGCAGATGACGATGATAGCGGCCACGGCTCTCCTTGGGACCTACCTACGCCGCGTAAGCAGCAGAGCCGCGCTGAACTGATCCGCAATCTACTTCCTGCCGGCGATGTACCTGACAGTTACATCGAAACCTTCGACACGGTAATGCGCGAGGATGGTAGCAATGGTCGAGTCACGTCTGGAGGTATTGCGAAGGTCTTTGCTACAGCACGGCTTGGAGCCGACGCTCAAGCTCGCATCATGTCCCTTATAGCTCCCGACGGCGGGGATGTTACGCTGGAGCGAAGCGAGTTCAATGTGTTGCTGGCGCTGATGGGTCTCGCACAAGAAGGCGAAACCATCAGCCTTGATGGTGTTGACGAACGACGAAGACGTGAGTATACCCTAAGATCCCTCTTTTTCTTCTCGGAAACGCAATGTTTTCCTACCAAAACATATTATTTGCCGAGGCCTCGACTTGTCTTATCGTCGGGGCCATGTCATATCACATCAGTGCTTGCATATCCCCCGGCGGTTGGTGGGGACACTACTTGTTCCAGCTAATAACTCATTTCCATCACAGACCTTCCGCAGCCCAAGCTTGCCGGCCTCACTGCAGAGCCCATCCTACCTCCAGTTGCAGAGCTTTCTGCAAAGCCTCCTCAAACGCCGCCCAAAGACACGCCACCGCAGCAGACATCGCCGCAACATACGCCGTCCACGCGGCAGCAGCCCAAGCCGTTCCGACCCGCCATGGATGACCCCGAGGACGATCCATGGAATAGCCCGGAAATGCACAAGGCCCACGATCATGGACCGTCCAAGTCAAACGGCGCCCAAAGCCACAACCATAACGGCCATACCGCCTTCAACCAAGCACCTCCGACAACATCCATCGATACCCCTTCTATTACGCATATTGCGTCGCCTCCTACCGCACCCCCGAATGGCGGAAGACAAAATAGCACCAACTCGGTGCCTACGCCTAGTGGATGGGGATATTTCGACGGCCACAACGCCGTTGTACCCGGATTTGGTGAATCTCCATCCGGCCCCGTCCAAAACCCCTTTGGCACCGTACCCGATCCCACACCTACTACCCAGCCACCTCCGGCTCTCCAGCATTATACGAGCACTAGTAGGTCTGGTCATGGTGTAGAGGAGAACGTTGTTGTGGTTCTCATGCCGGAGAAGGAAGGCATGTTCATGTTCCAGCACCACAACTATGAAGTTTCAAGCCTGCGACGCGGCAGCAAAGTCATTCGCCGATACAGCGACTTTGTCTGGCTGCTGGATTGCCTACACAAGAGATACCCGTTCCGTGTCTTGCCGCTACTGCCGCCCAAGCGAGTAGGCGTGAACGGGAGCCATCTGTCGAATGACGGTGCTTTCATCGAGAAGCGGAGGAGGGGTCTGGCGAGGTTCTTGAATGCTCTTGTGAGACATCCGGTGTTGAGCCAAGAGCAACTGGTCGTGATGTTCTTGACAGTTCCCACAGTAAGTAATGCATGTCTCATCGTGTTCAGCTTTCCACTAAAGCTAATATCAGCACCAGGAGTTGTCTGTTTGGCGCAAGCAAGCCACCATCTCCGTACAGGACGAGTTTACCGATCGAGCACTACCTCCAGGCCTCGAAGATTCCCTACCTGCATCACTCGAGGAGCTTTTTGACCGAACCCGTAATGGCGTTAAGCGCTCTGCCGAGCTCTACATCAACGTCTGCAACATCATGGACCGTCTAGTAAAGCGAACCGAAGGCGTGGCTGCTGATCATGCTCGCATCGCCTTGTCTCTGGCCTCCATGACCGAGACTTCGGCAGACACTTATGCGACAGACACCAACGAAGTTCCTCTACTCAACGATGGACTTGTTGCCATGAGCAAGCATCTGCAGACGTGTCAGGCTCTGATGGAGGACGAGAGCCGAGGGTGGGATGAAGGTGTGCTAGAGGACCTGAAGCGCCAACGAGATGCCCTCGTGAGCGTGCGAGAAATGTTTGACCGAAGGGAGAGGCTTGACAAGGACAACATTCCTCACCTGGAGCGGAGAATCCAGACTAATGAGAACAAGCTTGCCAACTTGAGGTCAAAGCCAGAGGGCATGGTCAAGGCGGGTGAGATTGATCGGGTAGCGGAAAGTATTATCAAGGTAAGTCTCCTAAGGTCATTCCCCAGGGCAGATACTAATTACATGACTAGGACAAGGAGTCTATTGTCCAGCAACACAATCGATCAATTTTCGTCAAGGAGTGTATTCGCGACGAGCTTGTCACCTTCCAGTCGACGCAGTACCACGTCAGCCGATGGAACCAGGACTGGGCGGGTGAGCGAGTCAAGTATACCGAGATGCTTGCGGATAACTGGCGACGGTTGCTGGACGAGCTCGAAGGCATGCCGCTGGGCGATTAGAGCCCGCCAGAGAGCCATCGGACATCGTTCATCACTGGGCGTCTTAAGAATAGAGACCAAGCATGCGACGTGGCGCATTGGAGAGAAGTGGGGTGGTAATCAGCATGCCTCGCGCGTCTTGTCGGTTATTTAGTGATCATTGTCGCGTTTGTCGAATTATACAAGTTCAGGATGTTTTGCGTGGGGAGAACAAGAATGAGCGGTTACGCATACATCGAGAGGGAGGTGACAGTGTCAAGCAGAGGAAGAGAAGCATGTGGGTGTGTTGTGCGATACCCTTCATTCGTTTAATTTGGGGGTTTGAAATAGTCTGGATGATTCGTCCTTGGTCATTAATAGAGATTAATGCTGTCATGTATATACCAAGCGGTGGTTCTGAAGCCGGATATGTTTCAAATGAGTCAAGATAACCTCCCTATAGAGGCAATTGAGGGCCCATCTTTTGTTTCTCATGCTCAGAGGTTTGTTAGATTTGGGTGTATCATTTTGTAATCGTTCTCTCGTCTCACTGTCCTGAGTCCTTACCACTGATCCGTTACAGCACCGTGGCTTGCATCTCCAACCAACTTGGCATACTTGGCCAAGACTCCTCTCTTGACTCTGGGCTCTGGGGCCTTCCACTCGCTTCTCCGCTTCTCCATCTCCTCATCGGTGATGTCGACATCGATACGGTTCCGCACAGCATCAATCGTCACCACGTCCCCGTTCTTGACCAGAGCGATGGGGCCTCCAACCATGGCCTCGGGCACGACATGGCCCACGATGAAGCCGTGAGAGGCTCCGCTGTATCGTCCGTCCGTCACGAGCGCCAGGTTGGACAAGCCGGCGCCCATGATGGCGGCAGACGCCTTGAGTTGCTCGGGCATGCCCGGCCCGCCTTTGGGGCCCTCGTACCGCACAATGACGACCAAGTTGCCGTCTTCGCGCTTGATCTCATTCTTCTCCAACGCAGCCGAGAGATCCTTCTCGCAGTCGTACACCCGTGCCTTGCCCATGAACGACAGGCCCTCCTTGCCGGTGATCTTGGCGACGGCGCCTCCAGGGGCAAAGTTGCCGTGGAGGATACGGATGTGGCCTGTGGCTTTAATCGGGTCCTCGAGCGGGCGGATGATATCCTGGCCAGGATCCAGGCTAGGCCAGTCGGCCACGTTGTCGGCGAGGGTCTTTCCGGTGATGGTCATGATGCTGCCGTCGAGAACGCCTCGGGCTACCAGCATCTTGATGACGGAGGGAGTGCCGCCCACGTTGTACAGATCCTCCATGTAGTACTTACCGCTGGGGGCAAGGTCCGCAAGGAAGGGTGTGCGGTCGCTTGCGCGTTGGACGTCGTCAAGAGTAAGGGGTACGCCGGCTGTGTTAGCCATGGCGAGAAAGTGCAGGACACCGTTTGTAGAACCGCCAAGAATCATTGTCAATACAAGAGCGTTCTCAAAAGAGGCACGGGTCATGATGTCGCGAGGACGAAGATCCTTCTCCATGGTAGTCCGGATGACCTGTGCGGCGCGCTCACATTCACGTCGCTTCTCGGGAGAGTCGGCGGGATACGACGACGAGCCGGGGAGAGACAGACCCATAGCCTCTATAGCAGTCGCCATTGTGTTGGCCGTGTACATTCCACCGCACGCGCCGGCTCCGGGGCACGCATGCTTCTCGATGTCATCCATGACATCCGAGCTCCCTCGACCGGGCTCACCAGGGTTCGTCTTGGCGTGAAGGCGGTCATAAGCAAAGGCGCCCGAGGCCTCGTAGCAAGTGCTGATGTTGATGGGTTTCTCGAGAAGGTTGGAGTGGCCTTTGCGGATGGTGCCGCCGTAGATCATGATGAAGGGGCGGTTGTGTCGAGCTGCGGCCATGACGGTTCCCGGCATGTTCTTGTCGCAGCCGGGGATGGAGATGTTGGCGTCGTGGTGTTGGGCGCAGGTGACGGACTCGATGGAGTCGGCAATGATCTCCCGGGTCTGGAGGGAGAATCGCATGCCTGAGGGGAGTCTGAGGTGAGTCGGTTCTTATATTGGGAACCTTGGATGGGTACTCACCTTCGCCGCCCATGGTGATGGCATCTGACACGCCGACAGTATTGAACTGCCATCCGAGCATGCCCTCCCTCTCTATCGCATTCTTGACGATCTGCCCGAGGTCAAGGACTGGCTTTGTGTAAGTGCACCGACCATTGATATCCACTCTGGCTCTTCTCACTCACGATGAGTACTGTGCAGTCATGGATCAGTATCCTGTTAATGGCATTTCGAATGTTCTCGCTCGCAAACTTACTTGCAAGGGTTGCCCTGCCACCAGACAGTAGCAATACCGACCTGGGGCGCATTCTTCATCTTGTCTTTGTCGGGGACACCAGCTCCGTAGAGCATTGCCTGGCCATACATTCAGTTCTTGTCCTTGAAGCTTCATGAGGTGGAAAGAAGTAAGGGTCATGAGCATACCTGAGCACCGGGATAGTCATGCTCACGGGTGATCTTGGCTGACCAGCGGTTGAGAGCTCCTCCAGGAGGCAAGCAGGGAAAGGGGATATAGTCGCTGGACTGTTTGGGATCGTGAGTGGGTACGGGGCCGGCGTTGGTAGCTTGCTTATCCGCCATGATGAGTTCTCTCAGAATGTAAGTACTGCAATGTTGGATGTTAGTCTTTGTATACAGGGTCGAGTTGACGATGTGTGGTAGATGAAGCGATGTCGGAGAAGGAAAAAAGGCAAGGTCACAGGAACAAGAAACAATTGTCGAATGAGCTGCCGAGACAACTAAACAGGCAGAGAGCAATTGGCGGCTGTGGGGGAAGAAAAACTGGGGGTGCGAGGGTGCGGAGAAGTTGATGATGTATGGAGGCGGGCGTGTGCATCCAAAGTGCGGAGTTGGAGCTTGTGTGGCGTCTGTACGGATACAGATTGGAAGCTCTTCGGCTTGTCTTGAATGTTTAGCCCGAATCGAAGCTCAACGGGGCGTTGAGTAAACCAATGCTTAGCTATAGTAGCAGCAACGAGAAGCAGGGCTACTAGTCAAGGTTTCGCTGACGGCCATTTCGATATCACCTTGTGGAGAGAAAGTTATCTGCACCGAGAAGAGCAGTATGCTATCTCCTCTTGCTGACGTTTATTTGGGTCTTCAAAATGTGATAAAAGGGCAAAGGGTGTGCTGACGATTGGGTTGTTCTCACCAGATAAGGTAGAAGCGGTTCTTGACTTGTAGATTGACAATCACCAGCGGTTGGATAGTCGTATCAAAGATAAGATTATTAGATGGCTTCCGGGTTTAAAGGGCAGACAGGAAAACGGTGATAATCAGGAAAGCAATAGAGATAACTCTGTATTGAATACGGCTCGCTCCAATCATGTCTCTTCCAAGTCCTCACTCACCTTGTTCCATCAACGACCCCTCGCCTCTATTCTGCAGCCGCCTCAATCAATCCCCACACGGCACCGATCTCATCGAATGCCAGTCGTCGGCTTAGCAATTACCTTGGCCGTAGAGGCTTGCAGTAGTTGACACTAGGATCAGAGCCACCACCAACAGAAGCCGTCCCATCTTTCGTCTGGTTTCCTTCAGATACAGGGATGAGCTCACGAGACGAAAGAGGGGTTGTTTCTACATTATGTATCCGTCCCTACGCCGGCTCCACAGCTCATGGGCCATGGCAGATCGGCCAGATGCCGGCGGAAATGATGGCCGAGCTGGAAATATTAGCCCCCGGAGCCCCGGACCTCGGAATCCCCTCTGCATCCCTGAACGAAGGGGTTCTCCGGCCCGAGATTATGCACCAAGTATAGTTGTTTCGTTTGTGATGATCGATGTATCATGTAGAGGCGGCCCCCATCGGTATACGCATGCAATGGGGGAAATTAGAGAGGAGAGTGTGAGATATAAGGTCAGTTGGAGTACCGGTACGTAGTAAGCATGCGCCACTATATCTGCCAGTGCGCAAATATCCATGCAATGCCATCTAAACTATCCACAGAAACTCAGTTTGATGGGTGATACTCAATTTGATGGGATGCGTGATTTTTGCCGCCTCAAGTTGAGGCCATCCATCTGCGTCATTGTGCAACCAGGACTCGGGTACCCATCATGCCATCGTACCCGAGTACTGTAATGAGATAGTCGGGATAATTCACACCATGATCATCCTTACCAAACTACTATCTTGGGCTTCCAACGCGAACATCGATCTTCATATGTTCTTTGTACAAGGCCTGTTCGGAGCTATCACCATCTCAAGCAACCTCAAACAATCCCCTCTTCCTCCACTCGTATACGCCGATCCAGTTCCACCGCAGACCCAAGTCAAATCACCGCATGCCATATCACATCTAAAACAAGATATAGCACCTCAATATGAATGGTGAAGAATATCATCAATTGTTGCCTGCCAGCTTTCACCACCGACAGGGAAAAATCTATATCACCTCACCACAGATCCGCCCAGTAAAGAGACCCCGAGCCCGTACAAGATTGGCTCTTTTTCATCACCGTAATTTCATCAGTCCTTGATAAGAAACAAAAAAAAACAAGGTCGGACTGCACATATAAGGAGAAAATTGCCGAGGAACAAGCCAGAACAAAAGTGAAAAGAAAACGTGCAAGATCGCAGTAAAACCAGTAAATAGAGATCCAGACCCTCTCAGGGGCTGACCTGTACTTCAAGCAAAAGACGGAAAGGGGCGTATTGTATAGCTTCTCCTCTCATATGCGACATCTGCTCTTCATGTCGTGTAGCAGATGCCGTGCAGCGACCTCCTTTTTCCCACATCATGAGATTTGAATCCCACCCACTAGACAATACTTGGCTCGTGAAGAGTAAAAAGAAGGAAGAACGGAGCGTAAACGAATGGAATACTAAGGTTCATGTAATAATGAATGAGGCGTAAGTGAAATGCCCGGTTCCACGCAAGTTAAACGCAGAAGCATGGCAGAAATGCCGTGTCGTGTGTTCCCCTGGTAAGAGAGGAACAGTGCATGAGTGAGAATCGAAATGCGAAAAAGCAAGAGGCGTATATGATACACAGGGTGAGGGATCACATTGTGTCCCTTCCTCATCCTATTACCCGCCTCGAGATGAGGATAGAGACAGATACCAGGGAGCGATGCTTAATGGGCCATTTGCATCATGCTATATCGCTCCTCTTCCAACCGTCTCACGATATCCCGATCGCGAGCGGTCCTTGGATCAGCATCGATTCCAAGAATGGAAGAGATCCGTGTCTTGTCCTGACCCTTGTTCTGACTCTGGTTGTGCGAGTCCTTCTCAGCGTGGCCCGGGCTGGAGAGGGGGGTAATGGGCGTGAGGGTGGAGGGGCTGCAGCAAATACCGGTCCTCCAAGCCTGCTCCAGCACCGTTGGTGAGACGTTGGGGCCATACTCGTTTGCGACTGTTGTCCAGAAGGATGCACGGTGGGCAGAGTAGATGGCATGGAGGCGAGAGAGGTCGACGTGAGCAGAATTGTGAGTGGATGCTGAAGGAGGTGGAACACCGGAGCAGTCGAGACGGAGAGGAGGCGTCGTTCGATGTTGTGAAGATGCACGGTGATAGGAAGTAGGGGCCAGAGAGACGGGAGCTTCAGTGGCCGGCGAGGTATATGAACGAGTCGAGACCGTCGGGGGTGGGAGAGCCATACCAGTTGGCTTGGGAAGAATGGAGGGAAGTCTCGGCACCTCGCTAGGGCCGACAATACTGGGGAGCTGAATGTGGTTGCCGTTCATGCTGGTGTTGCAGGGCGGCGGGCTATAACTGCGAGCGCTGCCAAGAGGCGAAGTCGAACGGGAGACGGTCTCTCTGGCTGGGCTCGGAGCGCTCACTTGCACAGCGGGCGAGTGCTCATTGGAGATGCCCGACGAGACCGAGGCGGCACGCTTGTTGCGTCGGTTGCTACCATGAGAGAGCTGATGATAGTGAAGACGGCATGCAAGTTCCGTCTTCTTGAGATGAGCCGCAATATACTTGTAAGGCATCTTTTGGAGTCGAGTCTGAATGAGATATGACTCCTACAAGTCATGTTAGCAAGCGAGACGTGGGATATGGGTGACTATGCAGGGTTCATCTTACCTCCTCGTCACTCCAAGCACGTCCACCGCCAGTCGAAGAAGCCTTGCGGCTCTTGACGACACCGTAATCGTGGCGGTCCATGACATCCCGAGGGATATAAGGCGCAGCGGCCTGAGCTATCTGCTGTGGAGGCATGCCGGAGCTCGTGGGACCGTTGCTAATGAATCCTTCCTCAATAATCCGCAGTTGGGTATCGTTAAAAAAGAAATGAAATGCCGAACTAGTCGTCTGTTTCAGGAATCGAAAACGTCGTTGAAATGTTGTTGCTGCGGGCGCTGTCGACCACACAAAGCCAAGTAGAATCGAAGCGATCGATATCGTTCGAAAAGGAATGAATGCCGGATGTAACTGTCAAAACCCGCGAGAATATTCCACTCGAAAAAAGTACAGACACCGGAAGAAAATCCCAAGTTTGGAAACTGTTTCAATGAGAGACAGGCCGGGGGAATATGTTCAAAAAAGGGCTTCAAGAAAGACGTCTTGAAGAGAAAACCGTGGTTGGTTTGGTCGTTGTATAACGAGTGCAAAGGAGTGTCAGCAGCCAAGCCAGTTGGTCCAAGAGGTAATGAGCGTGATGGAACTAGCTGCGGAAAAGATATCGAAGTGAAGCGAAGATATTGAAGCGAAGAGACGCAACAGCGTTTCTCAAAAGAAGAAGAAAAAGAAAAAGTTGATGGATAGAGGATGACAACCCAGGTGAAGAAGAAGGAAGGGAAGAAGAAGAATTTCAAGTAAATAGATGGGAGGGGCCAAGTGGTGTAATGTAATAATACTGAGCCACCCACGTATAGGTCCAGGTACTGTACTCCAGATACAGTACTGTACATGCCCTGTAGGCCTTCCTTGCACCTGGATCAATCAACTAGAGTAAGGTACAGGCCTGGCGCAGATTGCAACGGCCGCAGCGGTGATGATGGGTTCGGACCATGGAGCGCCAGGGGACCAGGGGCCCCCGTCACATCCATCTGAGGTTCCAGGCCTACGACGACACGACGACACGACATGGGGGGGGCGGGGGGTTGTATTTTTTTGGTGATTCACACAAACATCAGAAACCTCCATGTGACAGATTCCCGCCCATTCCAACGCTGCTTGTTTGGAGAGGGTGGTTTTCTGAGGGTATCCAAAACGGCCGGAGCCTCTGCTAGCTTGGCCTGAGGCTCTGGGGATGCTTGGAGAGTTGCAGCTAATGACATAGTACGGAGTAGAGAAGGGTGGGACACTGAGACGAGACACTGCACACACACATCCAAGACAGCATCCGAGGAATAAGAAACAAAACCTCTGACGGTCAGAGTAAGGCAATAACATGAGAAACGCCACCGATGGCAATGGCTTGATTAACATCGCGGTGAGATCTATCGAAAAAGGAACATGGAGCGAACGCCCACCGCAACCACAAACACGCGCCGCTCCCTGCGAGGGTTTAATCCCCAGCACCTGGTAAGCGAGCTCTCTTCCAGGTTAGGGCCCAGATTTGCCCTTCACCCATGCCCGGCAAAACGGTCACCACCGCTCGTAGCGTCCCGCCTCAATCAAAGTTTCGTCTGACCATCCCCTGGTACCTACATATGCGATTGCTACTTGGGTACGGGCAGTAAGTACAACAACCGCATGCTCATGGAAAGTCCCTGATGGGGGGGGCCTGTGCGAGCTTTGCCTTGGCATCCGATCTGTAAGAGAAACGTCAGCCGTTTGCCATCATGTCAGAAAATCATCTTCTCTCCCTCTCTCCCTCTCTTTCTGCCTCTCCTCAACTCGAGTCTAATTACCTACCCCTAGTTCAACCTTTCAGTTCCTGTTTTCCTGACAGCCGCCCTCTCTTGACGGGCGGGGTTGTGTTGCACCAACATCAGCTTCAGGTACCTCCTGGCCACGCCCTCGCGCGTAATATACGGAGTACTGTACTGCAACTTACCAAGCCCGCCTACTGCACAGTATGTAGGTACCTGCACCAACATCAACAAGGGGTTACGGGTGTTGCTGATTCATTGGACAGCCTCCGAGTTGCACCTCGTGGTCTGCATCCCACTTCTGGGGCCGCCGTCCATCGCGCCGTGTCTTGGATCCTCATGAGGACCGTGATTCCCTGCCAGTTTGCCTCGTACCTACAGTAGTTCGTGAGCCAATCTGGCCCCGGCGTTGGAGGTAAACACGATCGTTCGACAGCTGGGTACTACGTATTCGCCGCTTGCGATCCTACAGTACGTGTAAGCTTACTTAGTGCGTAGAAGGATGATTGAGGATCAAGGGATGAACGTTCTCCGTAAAACCCAAGTGTTTGGTTTGAAGTGGTTCCATCGAAACGGCTTTTCTTTGTCAACTTGTTTCGTCGGCTCGGTTGGCACGGGTCTTGAATGTTGGTGTTGACTGGGAACCCTGTCAATCGAGGCTATCCGTGATAGGTGGGTGCAAGATATGCCGTCCGCACTTGTGCACATACCAGACGCCTCCATTCAGACAGCTGCGGGACGACAGGTGCCTTCTAATTTCCATCTTAGTTTGCATTTCAGGTAACCAGCTACATCTACAAAGATACTTCTGATGAGACATCATCAGCCTCGGTACAGCCATCCTGTATTCTTTTTTTGAACATGTATTACGCGTAATTGACTCCTTCTTCGGAGAAAATTCATCTCGTTCTTTTCACTTGACTTGTTCGCCTGTTTCGCCGACAATCCACGGCCCACTCTAACTCGAGCCAACTAACCTCGCCGCTCCCTTAGCTTCCGCCGCACCCAGGGTCAGGGATCCCCCCATGAAACCACTAGGACACTGGCGTAATTTCACCTCGGTATCAGGGATGATACCAGAGAGAAGAACGTTTGTGAGCCGTGGGGCCCGTGTGCGGGATCTTCTGGAAGAGGTGTACTGCATGGGAGTCTGACGAGGGGAAGCTAGCAAGGGAATTTTGCTACCGGAGAGAGACGGTGTCCGGTTTGGTCTGTGTTTAGGGAGAGTTGCGGAAATGCGTGGGGAAATACGAGTAGGTGAGAGGATTACTCTGGCAAGCAGCTACAAGGCATGCAGGGGACAAAGTCGTACTCGATGGTCTCGTGATTCACGGCAGAGTCGAGCACCGAGTTTTGCAATTACGGGTTCTCTTGGGCAAGGATGGCAGATTAGCTGCAGCCCACCGCTGGTTTCAACACCTCGTTTCTATCCATCATCAAGTTGGGGTTCAAGACAGGAACCAGGTCCTCGTCCATTATGTAGGCAAGGGCCTAAACTGGCATGGCAGACACAAGCTCGTTTTGTCATGTCAATTAAGATGTTGATGTCGGATGTTGGATGCTTCATTATTTGGAGAGCTCCAAGAGCGAGCTCAGTCGTAATTGCAGCTCTAGAACAATCGTGGTTTATATCTCAGTAGATATCTAGGGCTGAATGCATGTCTGACAGGCACGTGATTGCGACTCATCAGTAGCTGCTGTCGCTATGAACACCCGACATCTGCCCGCACGCCCATAAAGTTGCGCCTGGGCCATCGGATTAGTGAACCCCCATTCGCCAAGGGATTACGGAGGTAGTCCTGGCTATAATTGTATTTTTGGCCCTTTGATCCCATTGGGACGAGATCCGATCCGATTTCTCACAAGCTGCTTACTACTGTACGGAGTAGTACTTATCGTATGCAGTTCGATGTGGTAAGACCAGAGTTATCGGGCACTTTGGTCCATCACTCGTGGGTGCTTGGCTATCATGATTTGAGGTGCAAGTTATCAACCACGATATATCGCTCGTATCTTAACAATTCCAGCTGTTCACCGCCACTCCATGTCCCAATTGTTATACGTTTTAGATGCAACCGCTCTAGCCTTTTCCTTGGGTTTCATTCGAATTATGCGCTACACCATGACTGACTGGTTACACGGCTGGCCGAAGGCCCGAGAAGCTGAAGTTTTATGATCGCGACTTGGCTGTTGCTTAATGACAAGCCTTGCAGTTCGGTCATTCGCTTCAAGTTAGCGCTTCTTTGAGACTTGCCGCACCTCAGATACCTCGCTGCTGTTACGAACATGACACAGCCTGGAGATGTCTTCTATGCACATTTGTATGCATAGGTAAACAAACTAATGCGCTATTTACTCCTCTTATCTTAATAGCAATGGCTATATGCATTCATTTCTTAGGTTGAGCGGTGACTTCTACAACACCGTCCATTTCTTGCCGCTGAGGAGGCCATTCATGTGAGTCTAATACGCGCCGTTGCATCTCCCCACTTCATTTCACAAACATGTCACGACCATTTCGCAGCCACCATCCTAACTCTTACCCCTCAGACTAAGTCTATTCCTATGTCCGGGATCATCCATATGCATTCAGAATATCTGAGTAATACACTGAATGTTGTAGGTGTAAGTGATGAAGAATATCACAATGGTTGTGAAACTGTGGAGAGGTGGATAAGCGCCCAACGGAAGAGGGGAGGAATTAACATCGGCATTCGCAGGACTTTGACTCATAGCGGAGGAGAGTGGCAGTACGTGACACAGCTACCTACAGTTATTACTTACTCCCTTTATATCTGTGAGTAACCCTATACCATCATTATAGCAACCATCATTCTCAGTCGCACAATTAGATCAATGTAACTCCCTTGTTTCTCTGCGCACATCAAGGTCAAAGTGTTCCCGCGCAAAATTACAGTAGAATCTATCTAGAATAACTGATATAATACCTCGACTGGAAATCGCAATGTTCGACGGGCTCATTGGCTTTTTATTCGTTTCATTATACCTCAAGTAGGTACGTACCACTCGCCGCATGACGCATCTTGTCGATGACCCCATAAATTAAGGTATGCTCTTTGTCTCCCTTGGCGCAACTAACAGAATGGAGGGGCACGAGCCGCACGATTGCCCCACTGCAATGGCGATGGCTACTTTCGGACAAAATTTTCCAGCCTGCACCCTCACTTCGCGGAAGACCGAGATACCCTTCATCCGACAAACCGACTCAACGTCTGACCTCGACCACGACGAGCGCGACCCAGCCACCGAAGCCTTGCCAGTGTCATCCGACCCGAGGCAGCCTGCCTCCTCACGGCAAAGACGACGAGCTCTCAACGAGTTCCGTCAGCTTTGGTCACCAACAGGCGCCCCAGCCTCCTTGAGCTCCTTGCTAGGACTCGCTGTCCATCCCCGTTCCTAGTCTATAGCGATCATCATGGACTCTACCGACAGCCCTATCAAGCAGCAGCTTGTCGACAAGCTGCCAAAGCGCGTTGCTAGCATCCAGTTTGGCATACAGTAGGAAGCCAATTATCTGCCCGAGATACGCCTGTCATCCTGCTAACCACGACTATTACTACAAAACAGGTCCAATCATGACATCGCAAACCAAGCAGTCGTCGAGATCTCGGATCGGTTACTCTATGACATCGAAAATAACCGCGCTCCGTATCGTCACGGCCCTCTGGATTCTCGACTGGTCCGTTGTTCCCTTCCAGACAACCTGTCACTGGATGAATACCAGAAACTAACGCGGTGCTTGTTTCCAGGGTACTTCAAGCAAGTTGGCCAAATGCGCGACCTGCCACGAATCTCTGCAGGATTGCAATGGCCATTTCGGCCATATACGGCTTCCTCTGCCAGCATTCCATGTGGGCTACTTGCGATTCACCATCTCTATCCTGCAAGAAATTTGCAAGGTACTGTTCACCTTGGCCCAATCATTCTATTAGCTCCACTGTACTAAACAGTTGTCAGGATTGTGGCCGAGTGCTGCTCGAGGAGCCCGAGCGACAACAGTTTCTCAAGGAGCTAAGACGACCGTTCCTGGATAACTTGCGCCGAACGCAAATCTGCAAGAAGATCAACCAAGAGTGTCGCAAGACCAAGATATGCCCCTACTGCGCCTCAGTCAATGGTCAGATCCGCAAGATCGGTGTTCTCAAGCTGGTCCACGACAAATTCTCATTCTACAACAAGTCTACCGCAGCGAAAAAGGTGCCACCAGAGAGTAAGATCAAGTTCGACAGATCCTTCAACGAGGCACGACAAGCAAATCCCGACCTCGACAAGCACCTTCGCAAGGCCATGGAGGATCTCAACCCCCTCCGGGTCTTGAATCTTTTCAAAATGATTAGCCCTCAGGACTGCGAGCTACTTGGCATAAATCCAACTGAGGGTCGTCCAGAAATGTTTATCTGGCAATTTTTGCCTGCCCCCCCGGTGTGTGTGCGGCCATCTGTAGCCCAAGATAATGCCAGCAACGAAGATGATATCACTACCAAGCTTGCTGATATCGTCTGGGTTAGCGGGATGATTCGCTCAGCGCTCCAGAAGGGCTCTCCTGTTCAAACGATCATGGAGCAATGGGAATATCTCCAGACCCAGATCGCGATGTACATCAACAGCGATGTGCCAGGTCTGCAGCAACCTGGATTTGGAAAGACTATCAGGGGCTTCTGCCAGAGGTTAAAGGGCAAGCAAGGGCGATTCCGCGGTAATCTCTCTGGCAAACGAGTTGACTTCTCTGGCCGTACTGTCATTTCTCCAGATCCCAATCTTGGAGTTAATGAAGTAGCTATTCCCCAACTCGTTGCTAAAAATCTGACATACCCAGAACGAGTCCAACGCCACAACATGGAGAAACTCCAGGAGTGCGTCAAGAATGGCCCCAGTATCTGGCCTGGAGCCCAACAGGTTATCAAAAACGAGGACGGAGGATACAAGATTTCTCTCAAGTTTGGTAACAGGGACATGGTTGCCCGAAGTCTTAGTATTGGAGATGTGGTTGAACGTCATATCGAAGATGGCGATATCGTGTTGTTCAATCGCCAACCTTCACTCCATAAGCTAAGTATCATGAGCCATCTTGTCAAGGTTCGCCCTTGGAAAACATTCCGACTCAACGAGTGCGTTTGTAATCCATACAACGCCGACTTCGATGGAGACGAAATGAACCTGCACGTCCCGCAAACAGAAGAAGCCCGTGCAGAAGCGATTCAGCTGATGGGAGTCAAGCACAATCTTTCGACACCGAAAAATGGAGAACCGATTATCGCAGCAACCCAGGACTTCATCACAGCTGCGTTCCTACTCAGCACCAAGGATGTCTTTTTTGATCGCAAAACATTTGCCTACATGTGTTTACACATGCTCGACGGTCAGACGAAGCTCGACCTTCCACCACCGGCAATCATTGCGCCAGTCGCACTATGGACGGGCAAGCAGCTTTTTAGTGTGCTTATGCGACCGAATAAACAGTCACCAGTCAAAATCAACCTCGATGCAAAATGCAAAACTTACAAAGCACGACCAGGCCAATGCCCCGATATGGATCCTAATGACGGCTGGCTTGTGGTCCGGAATTCCGAAGTTATGTGTGGTCTGATGGACAAGTCTACTGTGGGAGCAGGAAAGAAAGACTCTATCTTCTATGTCATTCTGCGAGACTATGGCCCTGACGAAGCCGTGAACGCGATGAACCGGCTGGCGAAGCTATGTGCTCGGCAGCTCACAAATCGGGGTTTCTCTATCGGCGTTGGTGACGTTTTCCCCACTGAGAGCCTGACCGCAGCGAAGGAGAATCTCGTGTCCGTTGCATATCGACAGTGCGATGAGCTCATTGAGCTGTTCAAGCAGGGCAAGCTTGAAAAGGCTTCTGGTTGCAACATGGAACAGACCTTGGAGAACTCTATCTCAGGCATCCTCAGTAAGGTTCGACAACAAGCTGGAGATTACTGTATCGACACACTGAGTCGCAACAATGCGCCACTGATCATGGCCAAATCAGGTTCCAAAGGCTCAGACATCAACGTCGCCCAGATGGTCGCTCTTGTAGGCCAGCAAATTATTGGTGGTCAGCGAGTGCCTGATGGTTTTCAGGATCGAAGTCTGCCGCATTTTCACAAGAATGCTCGACAACCACCTTCCAAAGGTTTCGTGAAAAACAGTTTCTACACCGGCCTTGAACCCACGGAATTCTTGTTCCACGCTATCTCTGGTCGAGAAGGCTTGGTTGACACTGCAGTCAAGACAGCAGAAACAGGGTACATGTCGCGCAGACTAATGAAGTCTTTGGAGGACCTCTCTACCCAGTATGATGATACAGTTCGGACATCTGGTGGTACTGTCGTGCAATTCCAATACGGCGCTGATAGGCTAGATCCGGTGGATATGGAAGGTCCGTCATGTCCAGTCCAGTTCCAGCGGACGTGGACCCATGCTGAGAATCTCACATGGGATAACAACGAGCCCTCTCTATCACCGAATGGGATCAGAGAGCTATGTAATTCCATGCTTGTGGGCGAGCGAAAACGATTTCCGCGTCGAGGTCTGCTCAACAACGAAGACCTTGATTACAAAGACAGCAGTGATTACGCCATTGACGAGCACGAAGGTGGACGAAAGTTCCTCAGGACGATCGAGAGCTACGTTGAGGGGTTGGCTTCAAAGCTGTCTCGAGTCCGGAAACTGACGGGTATTGAGGATGAGGACGAGGTGGTCCTCGGGTCACCAGCGCACGATCATGCCGACCGGACGGCGAAGGTGTCGGCCACAGCGTTGAGGCTGTTCATTAGGATTTGTCTCGAAAAGTACATGAAAGCTCATGTAGAGCCCGGCCATGCCGTTGGAGCCGTCGGGGCTCAGTCCATCGGCGAGCCGGGAACCCAGATGACATTGAAAACCTTCCATTTTGCTGGTGTAGCTGGCATGAGTATCACGCAGGGCGTACCGCGAATCAAGGAGATTATCAACGCATCCAAAGTCATCAGTACGCCAGTCATCTCCTGTCCGCTACTCAACAAGCAGCAGATTGAGGCAGCAAAGGTCGTCAAGGCTCGCATCGAGAAGACGCTTTTATCGGAGGTTTTGTGGGCTATTGAGGACGAATGGCGGTTTGATGAAGGCAACGTGGTCCTGGGAATCAATACCGACGCACTTGCAGATATGCATCTGGGCATTAATTCTTACAACATCGCCCAGGCCATCTGCAAGGAGCGAAAACTCAAGGTGCAGCCAGGCGACATGACAGTCAGCCCTGACAGGATCACTATTCGCCTCAGGCCCTCCAGCGACACGCCTACTAGGGGCAAAGCAGCCACCAGCGATGGTGGAGATTTACTGATCAGAGCTAACTCCCTTCGACGGGCCCTTCCATCTGTGCCAATTTCTGGCTACGCGCAAGCCACTCGTGCCCTCATTGAGACCTCTGATGACAGCAGCCACAGAGTCTTGGTGGAGGGCTACGGCCTGCGGAGTTGTATGTCGACAGAAGGTGTGGTTGGTACGCAGGTTCGGACAAACAGCGTTATGGAGTGTTGTGAGGTGCTCGGTATCGAGGCCGCAAGAACAACGATTGCGGACGAGATCGACGCAGTCATGGGATCCATGGGCATTGATCCCCGACATATGCAACTCCTAGCAGATGTCATGACCTTCAAAGGAGAAGTGCTCGGCATCACACGGTTCGGCTTATCGAAGATGCGCGATAGCGTATTGCACCTGGCTTCATTTGAGAAAACGCCGGACCATCTGTTTGAAGCTGCCGCAGGCATGAAGTCCGATCACATCGAGGGCGTCAGCGAGGGTATCATTATGGGCCAGACTATGTGTGTTGGTACTGGCGCGTTCCAAGTTGTGCGGCGGCTGGGCATTCAACCCAATGACCTGCAACAGAAGCCGACCTTGTTTGAGGATGCGTGGAATGCGGAGATGAAGAAGAAAGGCAAGAAGAGGGTGTAGCTGCGGTGAGGCTTCAGTGTTTGGGGAAGGAAGGAAAAGTCGGTGCCGAACGGGGTACAAAGTGTGGTGTTGCAGCACCTAGACCAAGTGGGGGGCTATGAGCAAGACGTGTTTGATATCTGCTAACGGGAAACTTTCATCTGGATCAACCAGGGGTGGAGAGGGCGTACGGGATGTAGTAATGCGAATGCTTCCCAGAAGAATAGGAGTTGAATACTATCACGGTCGCACGTGACCATGTGACCCGATCAGACGCGAGTTTCTGACACAAAGATGTTGCACGTCTACATTGCCAGAAACACTCCTTTGCTCTTCGGATAGCAGCTGTTCCGAGCACGGGATAGTGTAGTTCCGACTTGGAGTTGTATGTAAAGTTGCGAAACAATAATAGTTGAGCCTATGACACCCTCCAAACGCATGTTCGGTCTTGGCATCTTCGAGGGTTGGGTTCAAACATGTTTGATCGGGTGCCTCAGACCTCATACAGGAATGACAACTATGTCTCTTCTCGAGTCTGACCTTGCTTTGAAGACGTCTGCTTTTTCGAGCGCACGTGTATCGATCAGTGTCACTGATGCATGCCGGCGCATTAGCTTCCCGTCTTAGCGCAACTCTCTCCCGTTTCGAGTGTCTGTTCGGGGTCTTTTGTAAACAAGCGTTGGTGTTTCAAGAATCTACCGTCGGGTTCTTGGGGTAATTAGTTGTTTATACGGACATCGGTCGTCCTGCCAGTAAATACGAGAGTTTTCGATTCCGGCTCCGACACTAAAACACGGCGACCCCCTAGCTAGGAACAAGTGCCGCTTCATCCACGTCTAGTGAACTCACCACATTAGTTTATTTTCAGGATCCTTTCACATGGTGTACACTTGGTCTAGCCACAGACGGCTCTAGTTGCGGGCGACATATAAAAGTCTCCAAGTATATGGCTATCCGCCCTTGCGCCTGTATGAAGCTACGAGGTTTTTATTCACATCCATGGCTATAACAGTAGGGTAGGATCGCTTGGCCTTATGGCTTCAAACATGTTGGATTCACACCACGCCACCGGCCCTGTGAACAGGGTAGTTTCATCCACGATGCATGGGGCCAGGGGACCCTTCATCGGGTTTCGAAACCTGGTGCGCGTTCGAAACGGTTAAAGCGCCGATGCAAAGTGGTTTTGAGTTATCGTGGTCTTCTTACTCTGGCTTCGTATAGGGCAGGCTGAGACTCTAGTCTGCGGAATGTATTTTCCCGGCACTTCAAGGGCATGTGTGGGGAGTTGCCCCGTGCTCTGTACATGTCAACGTGGGACATCAGGCCATGCAGATGACAAGCGTGTTTCATGGCGGGGATCGGCATCTGAAGATGGTGGAGGAGTCGATGGAGCTGGATACCAGATCGTCGTGTGTAGCTGTCAGGCTTGAGCTTGGCCATGTTCTTCCATCTAAAGCGTCTAATGCTTGTGAGTTCGGCTGGTCCCTTGGTGCGATGAGGATCGGGGACTACCTACCGAGTTACCCTAGACGATAGCTGCCTTCTTGCCTTCTGGCCAGTGGAAGATATCATCAGTGTCGGGTAGATGATATAGAGGACATGTCTATTCCGAGTCGAATGGCGTTCTGTATGGAAGTGTCTAGAGAAGTTGTTCCTATATACTACGTAAAGTTCTGTGGTGTTGAAATATTGATGTCGTCCAATGCGGGGGATAATGACGGGTTGTTGGAAAAATCAACATGTATTGACGCAAAGACTCATACGCGCCGTTTTCTATCATCTGGAAGCACCCAGAATGCATATTATCATGATACAAAAGAGCGCTGCCCTACAAGGCTGGAAAGTGTCGGTCCTTGTACCGACGAGGGAGGACCTCGAGACTTGAGAGGTACACGGAATCAATGTCACGATCTTAGCTCAAGACGCGTCCAGATTGCCGGGTACCTACGATGTACTCCGTACCTTTGCTGGCTGACATGTTGGGTGGAGAATCTCGGAGCAGATCCATCTTTTGCGAGATGCGGCTCTGAGGCTGGCCCATCCCTGAGCTCATGTATTATTGAGTATCTACGTGTAACGACCACATCGAGACGATCAAGCGAGAAACGGGCTGACCCTTTGCCCTCCATCTCTTTTTGCTGTGATTGGGAAATGTGTGAGTCTTGTTGCCGGGCCGAGCGGGGATAAGCACATGCTATTCGTCCACCTCAAGATTGAGCTGAGCCACATGCCGTAAGAACAAGTGCACGGGAAAACTGCCTTGCGCTGTGGTTATAGAGTACGTGGCGTGGCAGCAAAGTTGTCTCGAAAAGAGAAGGGGGTTTCATATTCAAGCCCGATTGAAGATCAGTCGACAAGTATTGTCGACGATGTCACAATGGACTGGATGTTTGGATAGTTGTAGAGTAAAAGACCCAACAACAGGGACAATCAATCAATGAATTCACATATAATGCTACTATCAAACTGATATTCTAGCCGCAACCTAATGTGACTTGTTCATTGTCATCCGGTGGGGTGATGAATCTGCTGAGAATCATGATGATTGTGATAACCTGTCAGCCGTCAGCGAATTAAGACACAGGTACCGCTTATTTTGGACAAAGTGAACGCGTTATCGATGAAATACATTTTGTTGTGTGATCAAAAGTCAATCGGAGTCCCTTGAATCGATGAAGAAGGCATGCATGTAGCTTGTATCTGTTGGTAAACGAAACAAACAAACACACGCTGAGGCTTGACCACAGAGTGGCTTGGTGAGTTAAAGTGGAGGTCGAGAGGCTTGTGCTGACCAAACGAAGTCGAGTAAACCCATTGGGTTCAGCAGGTACCAGAGGTACGTACCTGTCACTACAGGTTTGATTCCCGAAAAGCAGGATTGCATAGTGGTCCGTGCATGAGTTTGGACCCGCTGAGTCATATTCACACTGTACAAAGTGCAATAAAACAAGGCGCTGAATACGGTGTAGACTTTAGGTACAAACAGTAAGCCCCACCGCCTCTAATCACCACAGCCCCACTTAGCCTCAAAGGTCGGTAGCCTTCTGTCGCGCTGTGCCCAAAGTCTCTCCCCCATTTCTCCCCTTTCCACCAAAAAAAAGGGCAACCAGTCCAAAACATCGACCACCTTCCCCTCCCCCAGGTCCCAGCGACTTCCCAGGTCCTGCCCGAGTTACATTGTCTCGAGGTACCGTCCATCGTCCCGTCGGCTCTCCCCAGGCCTCTTTTGCTTGTCCACCTTCATCCTCTGGTTCCTCGACCTGACCGACAGACGCGAGGTATCGATTGTACTTGGTTGCTCTTACACGGCCGCTGGAACCATCTCAAACCTCATCCTCGCCGGCGGATCCACCGCATCTGGCTTTGTCTCGTTGCTGCATCTGTCACTTTGCACCCGAAACTCCTGTCGTCACCGTCACCATCACCGACCAAGACGCGCCTTTTGCATGTCCCCTGCGGCGTCTTTTGCTCATTGAGGTAAGCATCTAGTCTGTCATGCTCTTCATCGTCGTCTTCATCATCATCATCATCATCTCCTGTTATCGCGTCCTATCATGGCAATACTCGCTCTCACTTGACCTCTTTTGTGCGCGTCGTATCTTCCGCCGTTGCCGAGTCAAGTTGAGTTGAGTTGAGTTGCGCCAAAGTGAGCCTCAAAGGGGAATCTGGTTACCAACAGCTTCTCCCTCCTGTCTTTCGCTTCATAGTCACCTTTCTTTCATGTCGCCACAACTATTACTCGTACCTCATCACCCTGCAATGCACCAACACACTGATGAGCAAACCCGCACTCTTCAACTCGCCCATCGCTACGCACCCTTTCCATTGCTGGAACCTCTGGCTTAGAACTGGATACCTCTTCCCACCAGCCCCCGCCCCATTCTTTTCTTTGCTCTCAGCCTCTTCCCTCTTTCCAACCACCCCAAAAGAGAAAACAATGGGGGCTTTTTGTCTATTTGCTATCGCATCTCGGCGCGCGAAAGCAGCACGACATCTGACCGCGCACACCCGCTACAAACACGTACCTGTACCCTGCCACCGCGCACATGCAACACAACCAATCCGTCCCCAAAATCGCACATTCGCATTTCGTCATTCTGCTGCACTTCTCGTTGTTTCTGGCTGAGAGACTGACCAAAGTTCAGCAAGTACATTTTCTATTTTCAAACATACCTTAATATCAACCTTTGGCCGAGGAAAGAGGTGTTATCGCAACCGCACTCGGTACTCGCGTGGAGACAAAAGCTACTCTCCAAAGACATCTTGTCCCGTTTCTTACTAACCAGAGCTCGAGTTTGCCCTCTCCCACACGCGCCCATTGGCCTCCATCTCGAACTGAGAACTTCTCAAATACGCGGACACACTTCGCGACTTCGTGTATCTGTCTCGTGACTTGCCCCGGTTGTTGTCAAACAATCCTCTGCTTGGCGCTTGTCTATATTCATCCTTTGTCATTGTCGTTACTTTGCCCGTAAGTACAGCGTTTCATTCCCCTTGTCCGTCGTCGTTCCTTTCCCAATTGCGCATCAGTTGGTTGGCTCCCATGATCACTCTTTTTCGCGTCCTGGCGTGGCGCGTCTCTCTATGGTGACCCTTTGACTACCTGCCATCACTCATGTCGGCATCACATCTGCACGATAGCAACAAGCATTCGTTTGGATGGCTACTCCTGACGCCTTACGACGTGACTGCATTCTGGGAGATGTCGGTATCGCGACATGGTCAGCAACGACTCAAGCCTCACCCCGGTCGCGTCACCATCCATTTTGCGCGTGCTACGGGCCCACGCCTGCACAGGACTGGCCAGTCATCATGGTTTCTTATGACCATCATTACTCGTCTCCTACGACCGTGATGCGGTTGTGTCAGCGCCTCCCGCTGCCTTCTCACTCTTTGGCTTTTTGTTCATTTGAAACCTCCAGTGGTATCGTTCAACGCTAATCTTATCATCGATCTCAGAACATGCAGCAGTGGCAGGTTGGCCCCGTGCCGGAGTACGTTTACTCCAACTCCACCCACCAGCCCAATGAGATCCAGTGAGTATGGTACTTGATTTGCTTGTTTCTTGTACCTCGCCGAGCATTGACCTCTGCCACCTATTCTGCTACACGACGTGGTCTCGGCTATACTACAACACATTCCCCCTCAATCCCTCGCTCGACATGGCCTTTAGCCGCAAGTTGTGTATCACCGGCTCTCCTATGGATGGTTTATAACCACTAGCCATTGAAGTGCTCCCAAATCCCCAGGGCTGCTTTGGCATTGTCCTTCAAACCCCCCTGATGCATGCGGCTTTGTTGGCCACCATGCCAAGTCATAACGACAACAATGTCCCACGATGAGAAGCAACACTACTAACCGGCGTGCTCTGATAGCAACCCTCATCCTTACCAGGCCGACATGGCGCGCCGTAATGAGCGCATGGAGTTCCCTTATGGCGCTCCCCAGCCCAACATGGCTCCGCAGCAGCAGCAGCAACAACAGCAACAACAACAACAGCAGCAGCAGCCACAACAACAACAACAGCAGCAGCATCAGCAGCACCAGCATCAGCAGCATCAGCAGCAACAGCAGCAACAGCATCAACAGCAGCAGCATCAAATGCAGCAGCAACCACCACCGTCACAGCCTCAGGGCGCAAATATGACCAGCCAGACAACTCCGCAGAAGCAGATGCAACCTGGTCAACCTATGAGCCATGCTTCAATGCCGCAACCTGGCCAGCAATCGCAAATGCAGCAACAGACCCCTATGAAGCAGATGCAACCAGGTCAGCTTCCCGTTAATGGTTTCTCTACGCCTCAGCTCCAGACGCAACCGCAGGCCAATGCGGTTATATCGGGCCAGAATCGAACCATGTCGCAAGGAATGGACGCCTCTGGCATGAATGAGCTTTCGACTGTTCCCTCCCCTGCTTCCCGCAGGATGGGAAGCATGTCGCAGAACGAAGGACGACAAGCTTCGGCAGCACCGACCGCTGTTGTGGAGCGGATGCCACGTCTAGGCCCACAAACGGATGAGTACACCCCTTGCGCTCGTGAACTCTCGACATTCGGGGGCGTTGAACTGAACGCCTTCAGTAAACTCGGTGCCGAACTGGAGCGATGGAGACCAGATGTTCCTCCTCTCCAAGAGCTCGGTAATATCGATATCAGTGCTCTTACAAAAAGCCTTCAGAGTGGCATTCACGGTGAAATGCGACTCGCTCTGGACGTTTTGGCCGCTGCGTCTTGCTCGATGAATCAATTACACTTCATTCAATTACGATACTGTGATGAGCTGGTGGAAGCGTTGGTTGAGTGTGCCGAGGATCAAGTGGAAATGCTGGCAGAGCACACTGTTGAAGTCTCCGATGAGATCCAGCTATCACCCTATGAAGATGTTCTGAGAGCCTGCCGCCTCGAACAATGGGCTGTCCGCGACACACCTGTTTTTGGTACAGAGGCGTACGAGCTGGATCGGGCGGTTGATCGACTGATATGCGTCACCACAATCTTGCGCAACTTGTCGTTCCCAGGCGAGCAGAATGAGAACCACACCGTCCTCGCTGATGAGATTGTGATCAAGTTCCTTTGTGCCGTCATCAGGTATCTCGGCACACGCACTATGCTTCTACGATCACAAAACAACACCCTGGACTTTATGAAGGACGTTGTCATACTTCTCTCGAACATTGCGGGCTCTGTAGAGATTCCAGGTAGGGAACAGGCTTACTGTCTCCTGCAATTTCTTCTAGCGTTTGCTCCGGCTCCCAACCCTACGATTTCAGATGGAACGCTGTTCTTTGCACCTTACGAACCTAGCCTTCACTCTTATCTGCCTCATGCCGTCGATGCGTTGGCCAAACTACTCGCGCGCGATGAGCCGAATCGAAGTCATTACAAGAATCTTTTCGCGCTGGACTCGAGCAACAACCCGCCTTACGAGCTCCTTACCCGAGCCTTTGGCCTTGCGATATCCCCGCTGCCCGAAAAGACCAAAGCCCAGAGCCGGCCACCAAATTATCCCTCCCTCGTTGAGGTCCGCAAACCTTTTCTCATGCAAGGACTGCTTTCCGCCGAGATCCTCGCCTCAATAGCACCTGGCTATGACACAGGCGTCACCAAAACCTGGCTATCATGCGGCAACGATTTGGGGCAAAATATCTTCAGGCTCATCCGGGAGCTCAGTCAATTATACGAGCAACCGCAGGCTCATGGGGCACCACGCACTGCGTCACGGAAAGACCCGGAGCTGGTATACATCGTTGTTGTCGCTGTGGCATTGCTGAGGAGACTGGCTGAGAAGGCGAGGGACCCCAACGATCCAACGTCGTCGATACCGGCAAAGGCTATGCCAGCGCCCCAAGCCTTGTTGGAAGCTTTGACGATGCAATCAGCGGAGTGGGCCAAGGACGAGGTCCTGCAACAGCTCTCGACTTTCTTTGCTCTAGGAAGATAATATATCATCGTCTGCTGACTGGACAACCTTTTCTATTATTCTTGGATTGATATCGCAATACCCGGTCACCAAACTTGTATGTTAGTGTTTTGAGGAAAATGGAATCGGTGTCTTGACATTTGAAGCGTGCGCCTCTTGCGTTTGGAAATGCATTCTGGAGTCAATGAGCTGGGGGACTGGATATGTGTCGACACATATACTTGCCTCGGGGTGTATACAGGATGTTGAATGGAGAACAAACTAAGATACTAGTAAACATTTATTTTGCATCTATATTGCGCCCTGAATTACATGTATTGTACATTTCTCATCGCCCGGCTGGCTAGCGGGTGATCAATATGATACACTTTTACATCGTGGCTCAACAACCGCTCAGAGTAATCTAAAAAGCCACCCCATGGAACCCACGGCTGCATTCTCGAGACTCGGCTTAGAATCCAGTCTTGAGCAACCACTCTATCGCCCTGTCGAAGTAGTTCCCCTACGATGATCGATTAGCCACAGGTTCTGCTAACGGCTAAAGACACCACCTACCTTGATTTCGATGTGTTGTGTTGTGGGATTCAGTCGGATATCGGGCCTCTTAATCTCCAATGCCGTAGTCAAGTCCTCGACTAACCTCGAGCGGTCGCCATCAACCTTCTTGATAAGGACGATGACGCGGTTACCTCCAGACATCCACTTGCGATAGACGGGCAGCTGAGAATATGGCGTGCGTCGGACGATGTAAGGGAGAGCGGCAGTGAGCTCTTCTTCGGTCTTGGTCGGTAGGGGGAGGAAGGGACGTTTGAGCGGGCGGTCCTCGTAGGGAATCTTCTTCTTCTTATTCGGGTTGACGGGCTTCACAAGGGGGTCAGGCTTGTATCCGGCGTGCGTCTTGAAGGAGGCAGAGCGGGCCTGAACGATCGGAAGAGAGATGCACGGCTGAGAAAGGGAGGTTGGCTTCTGCACAAGAGCCTGACGCCCTGTTGTGAAGGCTCTGGAGGCGAGGAGGCGCATCGTGAGATAGGATAGTTGGGGGAGGTCGAGATTCGATATCGGTGGTAGTATGTAGCCTCGTTGAACAACCGAGGCAATCCAAGACTATCTCAGGTAAGAGAATGGAAGAGGTTCACGGAAGAGAGCGCCCAATTGATTACGCTGGAGCACACTCAAGCCGACGTACACTCTCAGGCCTGCACCACTCTTGGACGCGCCAAAAGTTGAAGCTCTCCCAGAAAATCTCGGGATCACATGACATGGACCTTTAATCGCCGGTAAATCCCCGGTCACAACTCCAAACCCCACACCACCGGTGGATTGGCGAAATTCACCAAAAATCTGCCCCTCCATCAAATCAATTATCACGGCTTGCGTCTTTACTCTCGATCGACGTTCTTTGTGCCTCACGCCCTCGTCCTCGTCGAACCGAACGTCTCCAGACCCGAATTATCGCCCACGATGGAGGAAATCACCAGCGCCGTCTCGGCCGACGGCTCGTCGATTTTGCCCCGCATGGCGCCGCACCTGAGCCGACACCTGCTGTTCCCTTTGATCCAGTTCGAGAGCGACCAGGCCGAGGAGCAGGGCGATGATGCCAAGGCGAAGCAGATCCTGTCGGGAAAGATCAAGCTGCTCGAGGATACCAACATGACCGACTACGTCGCCACCATGTACTGCGAGCTTCACGGCGTCCAGGATGCCCCCGCCGAATACAACAAGAAGAGACAGGAGGTGCTGTCGCAGCTCGACAAGTACGAGCAGGATACTGCCAAGATTGCCGAACTCTTGACCCAGGATGAGGTCGTCAACGGACTTCGAAGCGACAAGGTTGCCAACTTGGAGTTCCTTAAGAACCAGCACGGAGTAAGTAGCTCGAGCTCTGCCGCCGAGGTCGGATCGGATAGCTAACAGGGACCCAACTAGGTCACCATGGAAATGGTCAACGCCCTCTTCGACTTCGGTCAGTTCCAGTTCCGATGCGGACAATACGGTCCCGCCGCCGATATGCTCTACCAGTTCCGAGTTCTGTCGACCGATAACGACAAGGTCTCTGGCGCCACCTGGGGCAAGCTCGCCTCCGAGATCCTCCAGACAAACTGGGACTCTGCCGTCGACGAGCTCAAGAACGTGAGGGAGGGCATCGACTCGAGGCTCTTCAACAACACCCGTGCTCAGCTCGACCACCGAACGATGTTGGTCCACTGGTCCCTTTTCCCCCTCTTTAACTCCGAGAGTGCTCGGGAACCCGTCCTCGACATGTTCTTCTCCGCTCCTTACATCAACACCATCCAGACTTCTTGCCCCTGGATTTTGCGATACCTGATCGCTGCCGTTATCACCGGCCGTGGTCGCGCCCGCAACAGCTCCATCCAGCAGAAGCAACTCAAGGATATCATCCGATACGTCCGCCAGGAGGCCTACGAGTACACCGACCCTATCACCCAGTTCGTCAACGCCCTCTACATCGCCCACGACTTCGAGGCTGCTCGTGAGGCTCTCCGCCAGGCCGAAGAGGTCTGCCGAAGCGACTTCTTCCTCGCCTCGTCAGCCGATGCCTTTGTCGAGGCCGCCCGACACCTCATCTGCGAGAGCTACTGCAAGATCTTCAGCCGCATGAACATCCGGGATCTCAGCGAGAAGCTGGGCCTGAACCCCGATGATGGCGAGAAGTGGATCGTCAACCTGATCCGGGAGACACGACTGGACGCCAAGATCGACAGCCAGGACGGCACCGTGGTGATGAACCACCCCCCTAACAACGTCTACCAGCAGGTGATTGAGAAGACAAAGGGCGGCTTCTTCAGGACACAGGTCCTTAATGCCGCCGTCTCGAAATAAGTGCTCGGCCAGCTCAAAACGAGCTTTTTGATGAGTGTTTTTACGACAACTCAAATTTGGGGCAACGCAATCCGAGGGGCAAAACCCGGAGGAGTGCTTTCCGCCGGATGATACACGCCCTCCGCTGCTTAGGGGAAGATAGCCGGTCTCCCCCAAGAGGAGACCAGATGCATTCGTGTTGCGCAGCGAAGCGAAGCAGGATATAGTTGATAGTGACACGCTGGGGTGGAAAAAAAGACACAAGCAGCGTGGCAAAACCCAAGGGCCGGAGGGAAGAGTTGGCGGATTAGAAAGCCCTGTATATCCCCGGTGATGCGGTTTGCATTGCATGGCGTTCTCGGAAAAGGGAAGAGGCAAGGGGGGATAATGGAATTTACGTGATTGTTGAAATGAATCATCTGTTCGCCTCAAAGTTGCTGTGAATCTCGGTGGTGATGCAGATCTGGACCGTTATGCCGAGGGTATATACCATGCATGATATGGCCACATGATGGCTTGAAGACCTCTTTGAGGCCATGATGGCAATATGGCTGGTTATGTCTATCATTGTCTTTCATAGCTCATAACGACATGTTCTACTTTTCCACTTTTTCCCCTTCTCGACCTCGTTCCCTTGAGCCGGTCATCACGCCTCGTCCAAGACTCTCAACGTGCAAGCTACGAAATGTACGCTCCTACTGCTCGCCCTCACGGGCCGCCAGCCACACCATGCCCTTGAGGTTCTCGATAACACTGTCTCGCATCCACCACACCCCTTCATCCTCCTCCGCAGCGTCCGTATCCTCTTGTCCTTCGGCCTCGCGACGAGCGCGTGATTCTGTAATGGTTTCTTGGCTGTCGAAGACGCTGGTATGACGTAGCCGGTCACGCACCGCAGCCCACTCAAAGAGCAACCTCGCACCCTCAAGACGCTCACGATCCGTACCTTCAACGATGCCCTTCTCCATCTCCAGCCTTGCGTCGATGGCACTGCCTGTCTGCTGGGCGTCGTCACCTCGCTCAAGCACCTCGGCTCGCTCGGCGTAGCTAATGCCGCGAAGGCCGTCGAGTCCAAACACCCACTCCAGAGGGTCCTTTCCTTTCTCGTCGCTACCGAGTGCTCCAAGCGTGGAGGCGAAGGCCCCCTCGTGTGGTGGTCGTCTGCGAAGATAGAGGCTCTGCGTGTCTTGGAAGGCCGCTCTGACATCCGGATTGGAAAAGTCAAGTTCCATATTCCAAAACTGAGGACTGCACGCCGTTGAGAGGCTGGCGATTTGGTCAAGTGGCGGAAGAATACAAGGCGCCGTGCGGTTCAACACGGGCTCAGTTGAGGTTTTGCTGCGCATCTTGATCTGGATAGGCACTGAGATTGGCTGGTCGGTAACAACATCCTTGGTAACGAGGCAGCGTTGCTCCGTAGCGAGGACCCAGAAGTGGCGAAGGGCCTGGAGATGGGAACGGTTGTCCATAACACTCGTAGGGAATATGGGGTAGAAAGATATCAGTAGGGCAGCGATTGCTTGGTTACTGGTACCAAACGTTGCCGTTCCGCATCCCAAGAAAAGAGCACCGATAGCTAGGTGAGCTGCGAGGTGAGATCCATAGGGGGTTTCCGGGTCATCGCGACCATGAAGCGCGCGGAGACGACGCAGGACTGGGATATCGCCTGTGCCTGCCATAACGATGGAGGCAGAGAGGGCAAGGATGTCCTGACACATACGCGCGTTTGTACGAGTGAGTTCTTCATCGTAGGGTGGAACACCGTTAGGATGCATACTCGCCGATGATGGAATCCGTGTGATACGGATAAACTGATCCAGATAGTAAAGCAGAAGATCTCGAACTTTGGGAGAGGCGCTGCCGGAGAAGCGAAGAGCCACGGAAAAGCACAGTCCAGCCACGATACTGTGGAATGCGAGGTCCGTCGACTGCAGCTTTATTGTCGATTGAAGTTTGTAGCGATGTCGGTAGGGCTTGGGAAGGCTCTTGTGTATCCAGCCAAAGGTCGGCTCAATCTTTGACCACAAGATCAGGTTCTTGGTGACGGTCCGCAGCAGAAGAATGTCAGGGCGGATATAATCAAACTGCAAGACTGAGTCAGGGACATCAATCTTGCGGGCCACGATTTGGTCTTCTGATTTCATGTAGATGAGAGCAAGGGCCATAACCGCTCCCGCAGCAGCGCGGTCCAAGATGTGAACAATCTCGACATTCTTTGTCGCCGTAGCGTGGGCAATGAGCTTCTCCGTTAGTCTCATGTCGTGCAAGCCCTTCAGGTCATTACCCTTGCCTAGGTTAATGAAACCGAGAGCGAAACCGGCGGCAAGTCGGTAGCATTCGCTTCGCAAAGGTTCCTCCTCGTCCTCTGCATCGATGTGCTCAATCTCAGAGAGCATAATCTCGCTCATGCGCCGGTGCTGACTGTTTGCGTACAGCAGCCCGATGCCCATTATGCCCGAGGTCTGCGTCAACGGTGACAAGTTCAACTCTGCTGCTCCGCGAGGTAGCATCCTCGTAGCATGAACAGAGAGTAAGCGAGTGATTAGCGAGTCCATCGTTCCCATATATGATGCTGCCAGGCCCAAGAGGAGGCCAATCGAGGTCATGGTATGTTTTGGTGTGAGGTACTTGAAGGCAACCCACTTAGCCACGTCCTTCAGATGGCCATTGAGACCAAGAGCAAGCAAAAAACCAGCATGGCGATTATTGAGCTCTTGGCCTGGTTTGTTGTAGAGAATCCAGGAGGTGTCAATGCCCTGGGCTTGAGGAGAAATGGCGAGGCCGGCAGCAACGCCTTGATGGAAAAATCCCCAGCAGACCTTTTCTTCTGAGAATTGCGACTTGTCTACGCCAACTGTCGTGTTTGTCGGCTTGACAATGCAGTTGAGATTGAACCCGCCGATGTGGAATCGTTGCGTGATCAGCGGGAAACGTAGGCTATAGTACAGCAGGGCCCGGCCAGCCGGGATGGCCAGGGTTCCTGTAGCGGTCCTTGTTACAAGCTCCTTTTGCTTTTCAAGGTATTCGCTTTCCGGCCAGTTTGGATGAGGATCAAGTCGGACCAGCCTTGCTTTGTTGGTCGAAAGTAGATCCTGTGCCTCGTTGAGACGACGGTCTTCTTTGAATAGGGCACGGATGACAGCTTGACGTTCAGCTTTCTCGCCTTCGTCGTAGCCAACACCGTTTGCTTCTTCGACGCTTTGGCAGAGCAGTTTGAAATCCCAGGTTGCATTGTGAGTAGGCGTCTATGACTCGTTAGTAAAAGAATCTTGTAGCGGACAACATGTGTTACCAAAATCTTTGAAGCACTTGGCTTAGGGCGCTTGCCAGGTGTGAGGACAAGGCTGATATCCCTGCGGTCGACCAACTCGAGAAGGTCTTTAGACCAAGAAGTGGGAGGATGCGGCTGGCATAACGATATGGCATCTCGAAGAGGTATAAGCACAGCTTCAGGGAGCGTGTCGAGAACGAGAGTTGTAATGCCGGAATCTCGCATGGCCTCTACTATTTGAACCGCAGTGGAGCTCGTCTTCATCAAGCTGAACAACTGCTTGAACATGAGTGTCCGTGGTAGGATCGAGTCCCATCGCTTGTCCTGCAGTTTCTCTGCCTCAGACAGGCGTGAGCCCGTATAGTAAACATTAGCTGGAGTGATGAAGGGAACTCTCCGGTCGCCGCTAAGTCGTGATTGTATCCAGTCGATGATGTCCGGTCGTACGGGAGGTTGAGGAATCAAAGGTCTCAGGCTCAGGTCTGCAGAAAATTAGCTTCATGCTGCTACCTAGAAAAAGCACGTTTCGCATACCGGAGTCATGGCGTTGGTCAACATCTTCCTGTATGCCTAACTCATAGACGGACGAAAAGGTGTGCCACTTGAGCCATCTGGCAATTTGGCAGAGAACAACCCTTAGATCGGCTCGACCGGGGGATCTGAATTCTGGTGTCATGATGTCTAACTTCTCTTCCTCAAGGAGAAGATGCAGACCCATGAACACATCCACAGCAACCTTTCGTCGACTTTCAGAGTTCTTGCTCAAAGAAGTAGGCATGTATCCCGCGGGCCCAAAAGCTGCATCACCGAGAGCAGAAACCATATACTCCTTTGCAAAAGCAATGTGCCTCGATATGAACTTCGCAGACATGCTTCCATCGCCTTGGGGTGACATTGAATCATCCACATCCTCGTCCAGGGCCCAATCCCAGCCCCTGTTCATCATCCAGGTCGGACAGCCTAGTGAGTTAGACGTTTCGCCCATCTCTAAGGCTTTCCACTCTTCTGATTCCCTTATTGAGCCGAAGGAACCCGAAGCAGGCCTCCTCCGGCGGGCAGGAAGGCGAGTTTTGGGGAGTGGTTTTGAATCTGTACGGCCGAGGCTTAGAAACAGAGACAGGAGCAAGATCACCAGTGCGGACCATTCAAGATTGACAACTGGTTCATCTTGACCTCCCATCCATTGCATACAGTGAAGCCAGCCCGCAAATATGTGCTCGCCAAGTGCATGTGGCAGGATGCTTCTGCAAATATCCAAGACCTTACGGACGTGAGGAGACCGTGGCTCAAGTTGTATACGGAGTTGATGAAGTCGGCCTTCGGTATCGACAACATCAACAACACCTCCTTGCCTTGGATGGCGCACACCAATTATGCTACCGTTAGTAAAGTCAATGACCTCCGACTTTCGCTGCATGACATCGCGGTCTACAAGTCTGCCGCGGAACTGCAAGCTTTTTGTGTTGTCGACAAAGAGCAGTGACAGTGATATCTTTGTAAGAACGCTCCACGGTGCTTGGGTGCTTAGCTCGTGTCGTCCATCCATCGATTCGGAGAGAATGAGAATAGCCGAGTGGTCTCCATCCACCAATTTGCAAGAGTCAACCACGTTTTGGGCGTGTCGGCGGTCCACGACAGTAGCAATCACTGTAACGCCCTCAGACGGCCCCTTTTTCCCTGTCTTGGTACCCACATCAAACCCACGTTGGATGCCCAGTTCTAGAGTAAGCAGCTGTAGGCGTTTTTCGGTGGCATCTTGAATGCCAATAAGCAGTTGACTCTGATCGTGCCCATCAATGGCAAATGGTGGCGCTACTAGAATGAAGACCTTGGTCTGGTTGCGTGCTGGCTGGTCCGAAGCTGAGTATCGAACATTGTTGTTGTTCAAAGGCACGCCATGAAGTTTGGTGAACATGATTTCATGCTGCAGTCCGTCAAAGTCGTGATCGTCAAGTCCCATGTTGTGGAATCCCTCATCAAGGCCCTCCTCATAAAACGGCGCCGCCAGCAGACTGCTCAAACTAGGATGAATCTGATGGGTATAGTTGGCACTGAGACGGGCATGACTCCCCTGGGATTCATGTTTTCTTGCTCCAACATGGCCAGAAAGAAGTGGCTGATCTGGCAAAACAGCCCTTTCGTGAGACGCTGACAGATCGGCTCTGGCCAACATGGAGCTAACTCTGCGAGAACTTCTGCGTGCGACGCCATTACCTTCCTTGTCTTGCTGTTCAAGAGAAGAGACGAGATCCATTGGTTTCTCCAGTCTTTCGCTCTTTCTTGGACGCTTGCCCGGCAAGGGAGCCCCGAAACTCTCTCTAAGGTTGGGTTGAGCAGGTGTCCCTGGAGCACTAGTAAAACCGGGTGGCATAGAGCTACGACGTCGCGCAGCTCTGGACTTGGGGTTCTTTTGCCGCACAAGGAATGGATCCTCATGTTGTAGGTACGTCAGGCGCCAGACGGTGTATTCACTGGTTTCGCGGTTGATGGTGACCGCAATGATCAATGGCTGACTTAGATCTTGGGTCAAGGCACCGGGGATCTTGATTTCCTCCACATGAAGAACTTCTTCTGCTGCATCAAGGAATGCCAGCTTTCTAGAAGTCGTCTGCCGCAAACTCTTGGCATTGTGAGAATCTTGGTTTGTAACAACCAATCCCAGCTCAAGTAAAGGATCAGTCAAGCAGACAAGGCGCGGCCAGCGCGACTCTGGCTGCTCTAATGGCGCTTCCCACAGGTTATCTAGTGTTGAACTCAGCCGTAATGGAAGTGCTTTGGGTTTACCCAAGCCTTCAACAGAGAAAGCCGTCTGTTGAGAGCTATTGAAGGCTGTCAACTGCGAAGAGACAAAAGAATTCGGCGGAACTCGAGGGAACTTGAAAGAAATAGGCGCAACACTCTCAGCCCTCTGCTTGCGCTGGATGATGACTCCAACGGGGCCTGCGAAAGCGGATTCGACCTCGAAGGGCATATGGACGATGTGACTGGTTCCGGAGAGGAAATAGATGTGCGCCTGAGTCTTGAGGAAGACAACCAAGGCCTTTGACAGAGCCGGTCGTTTATCAGAGCTGGGCTCTACATCGTGGCTAGTTTTGTCATCCTCGGATGTTGGGAAATATGCCAGAAGAGCTTGTATAATGGGCTCCTTCTCGAGGTCAAACCTGAACGTCTTGCGAAACGTTCCGCCCCGACACCAGACGACACAACGCTCTGTTGTTAAGACCTCGTCCTCTATATCATCGTCGTATCTATCGTCCGTCAAGATGTCCCATGTATACGACGTCGCTGAGGGATTCGGGGGCAGCAATTGTTCGTCGATAGCATGTTGAAGCCCTGAAGGCTGATGCAGCCCCAGGGACTTCACCGTCGCCATATTCCGGTGGGCGCCATAAGCCGCTCCTAATTGTCGTGGATGGTCGGTCGGTCGGTTGGTCGCTTAGAGTATTGCTTCACTTCTTCAAGTCGAGCTTTAGCTATTCGTGCTCAAAGGTAGGAAAATAAGCCCGAAGCAATTCGCTGCGCGTCGACGCGATGTTGATGATTGGGTTGCATATTGCACTGTGCCCCGCGGAAACAGCACTGTAATCGTGGGATGGTGGGGCGCACCTCATGGAATGGCCCTTGCTCCTGCCACGGCGCGTCGGGGAGCTGGAGCTGCCTGCAATTGCTCTCGTGACGTAGCTGCAAGGTACAAGGTACCTCCCTACCTGTATCTTCACCTTAACTTAGGTACGCGAAGCAATTGGCAACCTCAACGTGAGAACCTCAACTTGATCGTTTTGGCTTCTCAACCACGCTCTCTTCCTGGGCCTTATTGTTTCCCAGAATGCCATCAATGCCGTTGGCGCAATGACGGACCAGTCGCCGCAACCCAGCAACGAACAGGAGCGCGATCCTGAAGCGCAGCAATCGGAGCATGAACCAGCTCGCGACGACATCGGAACTGCCTCAGCATCGAAGAATAAACCCGACGATGACAACACGAAACAAGAACATACATTGCAAACCCGAAACGAGGAGCTAGGACAGGAGGAACAGCGTGACGAAGCTGAGGATTTGACGACTAGGGAGAGCAGGAAACCTGCTATAGAGGATCCTGACCATGGAGAGCAAGGCCACAATGACGATAAGGAAGAGGAGGATGAAGAAGGCAGTGCAGACGAAAACGAGGATGATGAGGAAGATGACGAGGATGACGAGGATGACGATGAAGACGACGAGGACGACGATGAAGACGAAGAAGATGAGGAGCCAAGGCTCAAGTACGCCCGATTAACGCAGCACCTTGGCGGAGTTTATCGCAACGGCGATGCCACCAGTGCGTTCCTGGTTGCTGGAGATAAGATGGTAGGATCATTCTGATGGTCAAAGGGACAAATTGCTGACAAGCTTGACCTAGATCCTCGGAACGCATAATGGCAACATCGTGAGTATCAAGTATACCCTAATATGCCCTTGGTTAACCTGAGTCTAGCATGTCGTCCAGCTCCCGGTCTTCCAGTCCATGCGGATCTATCACGCGCACTCTGCTTCGGTGACTTCTATTTCGATATCTCCGTATCCGCCGCCGTTGCCGACTGAAAAACCAGAGGCGCCGCAACGACTCGCGCCAGCTGGTAACAGCGCGTCTTCCAGCCGGCAAGCAGATTCGTCTCCAGCGGCAGCTTCCAGAAAGCCCCGTGAAGCATCTCAAATTCCCAAAACACCGTCCAACGATATCTATGTCGCTACATCCTCCATGGACGGCAACGTCTGCATACAATCTCTCATCGATATGAAGGACGTTCAACTCCGAAATTTTGCCCGGCCGGTTCAGGCAGTCGCGCTGTCTCCAGAGTTCAAAACAGATCGAACCTATCTCTCAGGAGGACTCGCAGGCCAACTCATTCTTACCGTGGGCGGCGGCCCAGGTCGGAGTACCTCAACCACGACTGGAACTGCTGCAGCCGCAGCCTCGGGGTGGCTAGGGAGCATGGGCCTTGGGAGCAACACAGGCAAAGATACCATTCTGCACTCTGGCGAAGGAACCATCAGTACGATCAAATGGTCATTGTCCGGCAAATACGTGGTCTGGTTGAACGAGCACGGCATCAAAATCATGCGATCAACACTTCATCTCGAAAGCGCAAATGTAGAAGATGCATGGAAACGAATCGGGCATGTTGACCGACCACAGACGGAGGAATGGGAGACCATGGCCAGTGTGTGGAAAGGCCGCGTCGAGTGGATTGACGAGCAAGCTGTCGAACTGGATGATTATGACCAGAGTTCTCTCGAGAAGAGCCTTTCTCCAGCTGGCGAAAAGCTCAGAGAGCAAGGTGTGCTGGGAAAGAAAAAAATTGAACGATTGCTTGTGGGCTGGGGCAGCACGATATGGATTATACACGTCCATCCTGGTGGTGTCGGTGTAGGTCGCCACGCTGGTGAAAGAACGATCGGTCGAGCAGAGATCGTCAAGATGTGAGTATTGTTTGCACTCATGTGAACTGGTGACATGAAGCTAACCATTAGATAGACTTCGCATGGATTGCATCATCTCGGGCATTTCTTTGTATACTGAGAACCTATTACTCGTTCTTGCATATTGTTTACCTGACGAGGACGAAGAAGAGGATGATGGACTAGGAGGAGCCTCAACTTCGCCAGCCAGAAAGCACAAGTCGACTCACTCTACAGGGAGCGAGCCTGCGGGCGGTGTTCGTCGCCGACAGAATAACCAGCCCCCCGAACTACGACTGATCGACCTACATTCCCAGGCTGAGGCCGACAAAGATAGCCTTAGCGTTAGCCGATTCGAAAGGCTGTCCTCGGGCGACTATCACTTGGGCGTATTGCCCGCGCGTAATGCCGCATCAGCAGTTGCTTCTTCAAAGGGCGCTTTTGAGGCGATTGCTGGGATCGGAACAGACATGTGGAACGCTGCAATTAATCCCAGGTCACTTTTCAGCTCCGGAGCCAGCATTCGAAGTAGAGAGAGCGGCGATGATGCCGGGTCCAGTCTCAAGACGGGGAGTACTACGGGGACCATTCGGCCTGGCGCGAATCGCGGCCCTTCGCTGCCGGTTCATTCAGGTCTCGTGAAACCCGGCGTCAAGATCTTCGTTCACAGTCCATACGACTGTATCTTGGCCACCAGGCGGGATCTGAGCGATCACCTTGGTTGGCTTATAGAGCGTCAGCAGTACCAGCGTGCGTGGGAACTTCTCGATGAACATCCTGAAATCATGACTACAGCGAACGACCGAACAAGCGACGGTGTTCCTCTCACTCCAACGAAACAGCACGGCGCTGTCGACGACTTTGATGATGACGAGTCTGCCATTGATTCGCAGTCCCGGGAAATGCATTCTTCAGCCGAACGAGAGAAGAGACGAATCGGTGAGCTCTGGATCCAGGAGCTCATTGAGGAAGATGACTGGGCGTCTGCCGGGAAGATTTGTGGCAAGGTCCTCAAGACGCCGGATCGATGGGAGAAGTGGGTTTGGACGTTCGCCAGCGCCAAAAAGGTTGATGCGATTACAAATTACATACCGACCGAGCAAATGCACCCGCCAATCCCTTCGACAATATATGAAGTCGTGCTGGGTCACTACATCCAGACTGACAAGCCGAGATTTAGAGAGTTGATCGACCGCTGGCCTCCAGAATTATTCGACATCAAGACTATTACGACGGTTTTGGAAAATCAGCTCAAATACCGAGACGTTCGAGAAGACAGCATCGACGATGGAGAGAAGGGGCGCGACTGGCGAATCGTGATGGAAAGTCTAGCGAAGCTTCATGAGGCTAATGGACGCCAGCGCGAAGCGCTCAAATGCTACATTAAGCTTCACGACGCTGATTCGGCGTTCCGACTTATCAGGGATGCGCACCTTGCAGAGGCTGTCGAAGACGATATTCCTAGCTTTATCGGACTCAGAGTGCCACCAGGCAATCAGAACCAGATGACACGAGACGAGCTTGAACAAGCTACGTCGGAAGCCATCAATCTACTAGTCGATGAGGCCCAACACGGCCTCTTGCGCCCAGACGTTGTGGTGGAGCAGTTACTTGCTCAAAAACTCAATCTATACATATACTTCTATTTCCGAGGTCTATGGAGGGGCGAGGGTATCAAGGAACACAGCGGGGAGAACGTGGATCGACTAGTCATGGACAGTCAGTCTTTGGTGGACAGCTTTGCGGACCTGGCGGTCCATCTATTTGCGAAATTCGACCAGGAACTACTGATGCAGTACATCAAAACATCCGTGTCGTATACGTTTGAAAAGGTTCGTTGTGTCCCCCTGAGGCCGGACGCCAGATGACAATGCTAACTCGTGCAGGCTGTCCAAGAATGTGAGACGTTCTCATACTACGACGAACTGGTGTATCTGTATTCCAAGACTGGCCAGATGAAGCGCGCCCTGTATCTCATTATCGATCGACTAAAGAACGTTCACAAGGCCATCGAGTTTGCCAAAGAACAAGACGATCCTGATCTTTGGGAAGATCTTTTGAAATATAGTATGGACAAACCCAGCTTCATCCGCGGACTTCTTGAGCAGGTTGGCACAGCGATCAATCCCATCACTGTGGTGCGACGTATACCCGAGGGACTCGAGATCGAAGGCCTTCGAGAGGGTCTTACCCATATGATGAAGGAGCATGAAATACAGTACAGCATCAGCTCGGGCGTTGCGCGCGTCCTACGCAGCGAGGTAGCTGCGGCGCAGAACGACCTTCGGGCCGGGCAGCGGAAGGGTATCAAGTTCGAGGTTGTCGTTCAGGACAGCGAGCACGTTGATATCCAGGTCAAAGATGTTCCTACAAATCCAGACGACCCTCAGCGGAACGAAGCCCACCCCTCGACGGATCATGACCACAGGGTACCGAAGCCAGGGCACTGCGCAAGATGCCACGAGTCGTTTACCGAGTACGAGATGGAGACTCTAGTTGGATATGCGTGTGGGCATGTGTTCCATGTGAGTCACCTTTTGGAGATGCTGCACGGGGGAAAGAAGGTCGACGTTGAGCTGGGCAATGCGGAGGAGGGAGGTCGGTATTCGGTGGGCATGAAGGTGATGAAGGCGCGGCTGTTGAGGGACAAGGTGCGAGGAGGATGTCCAGTCTGCCATGTCAAGCAGTGAGTGTATACCAGAGTTTTATTCGGCGTTAATGCACCGACGGCGTTCTAGTGGCGCTTGATTACCACCATCCATCAGTCAGTTCATCTCTCAATATATCACAGAAGGAAAACAGCATTTAAGATGGATTTAGAATAAACCCTGGTTCATGTCAAAAGTACCTAGGTACAACACGTATTATGTCCTTCTAAGAGGTTCCGAAATGCCAAAACCACAATCCTGTGTGCCATCCTACTTCACCCGGGTTCTAGAAACCAACGGTAGTTAGATCCCTTTTAAGCCATCCAAGTGTTTCTCATGTCTCGCGTGTTGCAAGGAACGGGCGTGAGTGAAGAGTGTGCATGGAGGCGAGGCGCGGACTTGCTCAGATGACAATGGCAGCGAGGATGCCAGCGAGGCCGAAAACGGCGGCGGGAGCAGCGGTGGGCATCGCTCCAGCACCAGTGGCGGTGACAGTGGGAGTGCCAGTAACGGCGGTCTCATCGATCTCGCCGGTGGATGAAGGGTTGGCGTCGGTGAAGCTGCCAGACGCGGTACCAGAGGCGGTACCAGAGGCAGTGCCGGTGGTGATGGTGCCAGAAGGCTCATCGTAGGCAGTGGTGAGAACGGTTGGGTTGCCGGACGCGTCTGTGGTGCTGATGACAGACGGAACAGGAACAGGCTCACCGGAACCCGATGGAACGGGAACGGGAACGCCAGAGGGAGCGGTGACCGACTCGCCGGGCTCACCAGACTCTCCAGGGGCAGTGGCACCAGGAGCAGTGTAGCCAGGCTGAGACCCAGTGAGGACAGTGGCGTGAGGGCCAGTCTCGCTGGGCTCAGGGTAGCCCTCGCCGGGAGAAGTCTCGCCATGGCCGTGGTAGGTGGTGGGCTCGCCCTCAGCGGGAACAGAGGGCTCGTTGGTCTCGGCGGGAGGAGGAACTTGGCCGCCGGTGGACATGACCATGGAGCACTCGGTCTGGTGAGTGATGGTGCAGATGCTCATGGTGTAGAGAAGCATGCCTGTGAGAATGTTAGATGGTCATTGAGCGAGTAGGATACGCAAGTATTTACCGTCAGAAGTGGTAGAGCCATGCTGCTGGGTGACGGGAGCATCGGTCGAGATCTCGGCAGCTGAAGAAAGGTTAGTGAGGAAGTAACATGTTTATTCTATGAGAATAACATACAGAGAGCAGCTTCAGCGGCAGCACCAGTGGCAAAAACACTGAGCACAGCCAGAGCGCTGGTGAGGGCCTTGATCTTGAAGACAGCCATCGGGACGGTTGAAGGAATCTGTTTGGCGCAAGAGGTTAACCGGTGGTTTTCTCGAGTATAGTGATGAAGAGTATATTTGGGGCAAAGGTCAAACAAGGGGACGAAGATATCCCTTTCAAGAGATGCTTGGTGAAGGGGTGAATGGACTATCGCACGGTCATGAACGTGCTGAGTGAAGACGAGGAAGATACACGCTCGCAAACCCATCACGAGAGATAGACAGGAGAGGACTCACAGATTTGATCTTTGAAGATGCTGTAATTCCAAGGCGAAATGTAAGAGATTCGAGTGCAGATGATAGATGCAACGGTTGAATGCGAGAAGATGAAGGGTGAGGAGGAGGAAGAAGAAGAAGAAGAGAAGAGAAGAAATAGAAGAAGATAAAAGACTTTTTTTCTAGGCGAGGTAAACAATACAAGGGCAAACAGGTCAACCTGCAGGGCCGCCAGTTCTTGTCAGTTGCTGTCAGTGCCTCTGCCAGTTTCTCGTTTCTTGGGCAACCATTGGATAGGGGCAGAGTTTTGATGAATGAAAAGCCTTGATTCTGACTGTAAAGGTTCTTGTGCTGAGGCAGCCTCTGCCGTTTGGTGTCACTGAGTGTTGCACCAAACGCGGTGTTGATGCATCCTATCTCGGTGTTTGCCCCTTGGGTTGATGAGATGAAGGCATCTCACAAGACAATAGAGAATCGAGTCTCGAACCACAATTACTCTTTTGCTTTATACTGCTATGATGATAATATCCTCTCTTCTCTTCCTTTACTAACAGTTGATCAAGTGCGGGCCGTGCAAGAGTTCAGGCAGACATAGATAGGTGTTTGCCCAAGGGAATCGAGGCTGTCGTGACAAACTAGAAGATTACTTACCGTCAGTGATACGTAAACGATCGAAACAGACCCAGGGTCGAGACCAAAGGAGAAGAGCAATAGCAAAAGCTAAGAGTTGACGATGTTGTCGAGTCAACCGGGAATCGTCAAACTTGTTGGGAGAGTTGACCTTTTTCTTATTTTGCTATATGCCTCCTGGTCTCGAATGAGAGATGGTTACCTCGGCCTGCGTCCGTGTCTAATACTTCGGGTAGCTGAGCTCTGATGCACTCATCCTTTGCATGTGCGATGCTGCGGGAGTCGTGCAACGTTGTTACTACAGCGGCATCTCCCATGGCCGTACACAGCACAAGCTCTTTTGCAAGAGATAGATTAACTACAAGCTCCTTGGAATCTAGGTAGTCATGTCTGCTCCAATCTTAAACGACATGCACTCTGCTTGACAACATTCATGGCCTCCTTGGTTATACCCTTGACTATCGTGCACAGAGCAGACTTGGAGTCATTTCCACTCAAACACGCCGTGCCATTGTCTCTCCAGCACGTTTCTAGGCGGTGCAATTGTGCAATGTCACTTGGCCGTTGCTCGGCCTGAGTACCCGACGAGGCACAGCCCGTCCCCGTCCAAGTTGGGGCAAACTACTTGGACCAGCATGGCCTAATCAAGGGTTTCGTAAGCGAGTCTGCGTCTCTCGTAGTAAAACGACATGTCTCAGTATGCTCTTGAAACAGGCATGGCCCCTTGGATATGCTGCATGGCCTAGGCAGCTGGGGTCGAGACGTTGACCAGTAGCTGCTGTGGCGGTCTGAAGGAGAGTCAGTCTCTCTGATATATTTTGGTAGGCTTCTGGTCCTTGGCTTTGAATGGATTCATGGCATAGCTGCAGAGTTACACCTTGCCACGACGAATCCAGACCTCGGGCATGGCAGCTCAGCTATAGCCTAATGTATGTTTCGTGCATGCCAAGGTGTTTTTTTTGTTCCTGGAGACAGAGATTGAGATGAATCCCTCAATACATGTGTGCTGGACAGGCGCTTGACATGGAACTCATTGACTCTCTTTATTTATCCCAAGGTAAGAGATAGAAGAGTGTATAGAGAAGAAACAAAAATACACCAAGCTACTGTGGCTCTGTTATTGCTAGATGCTACTCTTGACTTTCTTTATATCATACGACTTAGTCGCGTGGATTCAGGGAATTAGGGGATACAGGGCAAAAAGTGAGGACAAGCAAAAAGAAGGATACTTGGTGGAATTTAACCACCGATATTGGACGAACAGGGAATCGAACCCTGGACCACTCCCATATTGATTCAGACGAATTGTGCTAAGGGAGTATTATACCACTAAACCATTCGCCCGGTTATTGTTGGATGAGAGACTTTATTTTGTATTATTAGCTACTTGCGTGGGGTCCATGAGTGTAGCTAGTGTTACCCTATGTAAAGACCAATTGTAAATAGTCCGACTTTTACCATTTACGACGAAATCCGAATGACTTCCTTTGTTATATTTGATGTATATCTTAGCTAAAATATACTAGAAGTACCTCGTCGGTCATGTTTACTTTGCCCCTCTCCCCACGTTGATTTCAGAGTCAAGGTAAACCCATATCGTTGCTCGAAATAGACACAGCTGAGCTGGACAACTAGTGGCCTATAATCCTCCCCCCCTGAGCATCTCCCAGAGATATCCAAGACGGCTAGAGCGAGCATGACAACGATCACTGATCATCAGGACGAAGGTATTGGAGAACAGTCCTCACACTTGAACAATGTAAAAAGATGAGGCCGTGATAGATAAGAACCGTTGATTAATATGATCTTCATCTAGCAAGCACGTCTGTGAATTCTTGCCATTCAATTATGCATAAGACTCTACGCAATAACCCCAGAACTACAACCGCTCAAACAACTGCCCGCTGTTTCCTTTGAAACTCGCCATGATGAATATGCTCAAGTACCCCTTGCCTCAGAAATGCCCTCAAACAGCTATCAACTGCCTCAGCTGCCTGACGTTTCCCGTCATACTCAACACAGCGAGCACCAAAACAACAAAGCATAGAACCATGAGCAGCCTGCTCCAGATGTCTTGAAGAGCCACCAGCAAGATGGACAGACAGAGGAAACCCACCGCACCAGCGTTGACAAGAATCCGGACAGGAATCTCGGTTTGAGCGGCCGGTGCTTGGTCCTGTTCCGCAGGTCTGTCTTGTCTGGCCTCCGGAGGGCCCATGGCTGGCCCTGGGGGCAACGAAATGAGGTCTTGCTCTTGGAGAAACTCGTACTCAGGAGGTATTATGAGTCGAGACTGAACCAAAAAGTTCTCGTAGGCTCGACTGTCGTCCTCTGTCGCGACTGGTAGCTTTTGGAAGTCGTGAAGGGAACCAAGAAGTCGAGCTGGATTTGTTAGACAGCATGTTGAAGCATGGTTCTACCTAACTCACTATATTGTCCGAGGAGATTGCTTATGTCTTCTATCTGTTTGTACTTGGCAAAATGAAAATTGTCGTGATCGTCGTGATTATCGTGATACCGCTCTCTCTCCTCTCGTTCAGACGCTGGTAAATTGCGATTATTTGTGTCGATTGTGTCCAACCTCAACAGGGCTTGTTCCATCTGACTCAGGCGGTCTTGATAAGACAGAAGAAGGCGATGTTGGAGCCACGTAAATCGTCGGTACAGAGGGCTGAGGCGTGGTTCAACTCGACCTGACAACACAGCTGCAAGCCGTGCATATCCTGTAAGCTCGCCCAGGGGAAGAAGGGATGGGCCATTGTCGGGCGGGGCTGCCATGTGTTGTTGGCCCGGCGTCAACGGGGAATTGTACGAGTGCGAATGATGGGCGAAAGCGGCGTCCAATGTAGTGGTTCTGGGATCCAAATGGCTGAACCAAGGATGATTCTGTTGGCCGATGGGTGGTAGTCCAGGCTGTTGTCCGGTGGCTGCTGGGTACGGAAAAGCAGGATGGCCTGAACCAGCGTAGTTCGGACCCCAGTTCTGGAAAGGTGGAGGATGAACAGGAGGCCGATGAAAGGTAGGATCGATAGGATATCCAGGAGCTGCAAATGTCGACCATGGTGATTCGGGTTCTTGGATCCTGCTTTTATGATAAGCGGTTTCTTGAGTAGGAGACGAAAAGGTTTCGTGTGTGGTTGGATACGGTCCTGAGTCAGAGAAGGAAACAGCACTAAGTCGATGTGCTCCCTTGGTCTTGTGATGCTTGCGTTCTGCTGTAAAACTGTTCCTAACGTTGCTCGTGATGCCGGATGTGTCGTCGGTTTGTGTGAGCTGCGTAACGGGTGACCCGCTGCTAGTTGAGGTTGTATCCTGAATATTTGTAGTGGCAGCGTCCCCCGTTGCTGACGAGCTAGGTGACGACGGAAGTTGAGTAACTAAGCCAGTTGATGGTTGAGTGTAATCTTGGTGGTCTTCAACCGTGGCTTGAAAGGGCCTGCTTTGGAGAGGTTTCGGGCGGTAGGAGGATTCTGGAGAGTGTTGGGGTTGAAACGTCGGAGAGCCTTCCATTGTGATCTTGAATGATGGATGGCGCTGGAAGAGTAAAACGTATCTATCTCACTTTGTTACTAGAACTTGCTTCTCTTGAGAGTTCTTTGTGCTGTTTGTTCTTCTTTTCGGAATTATGGCTCATGAATGATTGCCCTTTCGTCTTGTATAAATAACCTCGATGTACGAGCTGACAGAACAGGAGTTTGGCTTGTGTTTATGGTTGCATGAGTACACAAACGCCAGACTGAAGGTCGACAATCGAGATGCGTATCTTGATTGCTGTGATGATGTATTGAGTGAACAATGTGGTAAACAGATGCTTGACCAAACATGTGAAAACAGTGAGAACGAAGAGTCAAGCTGGGATGGCCGCGAGGCGGATTGCGTGTCAACCTCCACTGAGAAAGCAGTACATGCTAGTCAATGAAAGACGATGAATGAGAGATGAGAAGAGGGCTTCAAGACTACTTGAAGGTGATGAGTATGCAAGCCGGGATATGTCGACGTGCCATGTATGGCCCGCCCACCCGCTGCTGCATCTCAGCTCCTGCATCGGCCACCTCGGCTGACGTCGTCGGCTACGAGAGTGTGTTAACGGAGAGGGTAGGATCAGCCGTACATATGCGCGTGGTGTGTTGGCGACAGGGGTTAGATATCAAGAGCAAAAAGATGATGTGTGACGACTTAGGAACCAACCTGCCTACGAGGCAGGAAGATAAGGCTATCATTCTCCGGTACAGGGAATCGAACCCTGGGCTCCGCGGTACAAATCCCTCAGTGATGAGAGCGCGAAATGTTAGCCACTACACCATACCGGATGTTGCTTGGAAAAAGTGATTGTATTTCCAATTATGAATCCTGAAACTTCTCCATTAGCGCGGATCGCGGGAGCCTCTCAACGGCCCGGTGTTGTGCGTAGCGGGGTGCTAACCAGAATGGGACAGATCATGTACAATTCGACTTAGGTACTTCCCTAGAAGATTATCGATCCATATCCAAGAAATAATCCTACCAACTACTAAGCTACAAAGGTATCCGAGAAAGTGCAACCTGGAATGAGAATTCTCATACACATTTTTGGTTTGTTTCTTATTTAGTTGGCCAATGTGCGTTAGAGATAACATTGTGAGAACCACCCAGGCGGGTACCTATTCTCCTTCCCCACGTGCTAGGTGTAAATAAGAACTCCACCAGAGCTTCCCGAAACCCTTTGCCTGGTTGTATTTACCATTTCCAAGAGCAAGGCTGCGAGCAGGCCTCAATATGACCAACGTTGCATTATCCTCCTTCAATGGCGCTGCATAAGTAATCAGCTTACATGCAAACTGCCACTACACCATCACCGCGATTACGACACCGCCAATTGAGCTGCCACATCCACCGACTCCGACGACCATCATTCCGCGATACCGACCCTCTTCTGCCCTCGAGATTCGACCTTGGCAATATTCTGAAAAAGCGACAGCATTAAGCAGGTTATAGCGATAGCGTATATGCTATCCTGATCGCAAACCGTATCAATACGTCACGACGAGCTTCACCGCGGCGATTGCTGCAATTGCCATCAAAATGACACGCATTTCTACATCTGTTTTAAGCAGGTATCTGCTCAATGGGCAAATCCCACGGCGAGGCTGTCATAGTGCTCGCCAGGTCATCCGACATCAGAGAATACCTGGAGCTGGCCTGTCGATTGCCAGCTCAGCAAGGCTGTTGCATATCGCCCCCGAGGCCGTCACACCACCTCCAGCCCAGCCAGTACCTTTACGGAAGCAGCTGAAAGACGAGGCAAAACAAGCAAAGAAGCAGGGCAAGAAGAAGTCAAAAGGCGATTCTCAGACCGTGGATGGTTGGGAATTGACGGTGGGCATCGAGATACATGCTCAGTTGAACACTGCTCGTAAGCTATTCTCACCAGCTGCCACATCCTTCAACGACGACCCCAACAGTCATGTGGCCCTCTTCGATGTTGCCATGCCAGGCAGTCAACCACTGTTCCAAAAGGAGACCTTAATTCCTGCCCTTCGCGCCGCTCTGGCTCTGAACTGCGATGTTCAGAAACTCAGCCGGTTCGATAGGAAACACTATTTCTGGTGGGACCAGCCCTCTGGATATCAAATTACCCAATACTATGAGCCCTTCGCCAAGAATGGTAACATCACTCTGCTCGCCCGGGATGGCATTTCTCCTCAGGATGGCGATAGCGTTACCATTGGAATAAAGCAAGTCCAGCTCGAGCAGGATACGGCCAAGACCCTCGCCCAGACCGGCAAAGTACACTGGCTCGACTTCAACCGTGTCGGTGTCCCGCTCATCGAGATCATCACTGAGCCTGAAATTCACCATCCTCGCACTGCTGCCGTCTTTGTTCGAAAGATCCAGATGCTACTGAACACGGTTGACGCGTGCGTTTCGGGCATGGAGACTGGAGGTCTACGAGCAGATGTCAATGTTTCTGTTCGTAGAACTGATGGGTCTGACCCTTCGCTCGGTACGAGGACCGAGATCAAAAACCTGAGTACCATCAAAGCGGTCGAGGACGCCATCATTGCGGAGCGCGACCGTCAGATTCTTGAACTCGAAGCTGGACGCACTATTGCTAGCGAGACCCGCGGCTGGACCCTTGGCTCCAAAGAAACCCGGCGACTACGTGGCAAGGAGGGTGAAGTGGACTACCGTTACATGCCCGACCCTGATATTGCACCTCTGGTTATTGGCGACGACCTGGTAGACCATCTGCAAAGGTCGCTAGCTGTTTCGCCCGATTCGGAGTTGGACACGCTGATTACGCAGTACGGTCTCACGGCCAAGGATGCGCTGTCACTGATCAACCTAGAAAACGGTTCCTGTGTTCAGTACTTCTACAAGGTCCTCAACTCAGTTCAAGAGAAGCTCGCTGAGGATCTCACTGAAGCAGAAATGCCAGAGTTCAAGAGCTACTCTACTCTTGTTGGTAATTGGATCATTCATGAGCTAGGCCGTCTGACCACATACAAAGCTGGACCGCTCGCAGCCCGGGATCTCTCATTCACCCCGGAAGGCGACTGTGAGCAAGTCCCAGACTCAGACCTCTCGCAGCTCTTGTATCATCTCGTGCGCAAGCAGATCACTGGCAAGGTGGCCAAGGAGCTTCTTTTCGCCATCTATCTCAAGGAGATTGAAGGCGGAATCACCCAGGCCATCGAGGACAATGGCCTGTGGTTCAAGGAGATCCCGCAGGAGGAATATGAGCATCTGGCGATTGAGGCTATGGAGGGAGAGGACAAGGTACTGCAGGAGTTTGTCGACTACAAAAAGTTTCCTCAGGGTAAACTCATGTACCTTGTTGGCAAGATGATGCGGCTTGGACCAACCGAGCGGATCGTCCCCACGAACGCTGAGAAGGTGATGAGGGCAAAGGTTGAGACTCTGCGAAAGGCGTGATTCATACGCAACGGAAACGTTACAGTCAATGACACAGCCATCTTCTTGTCGCCTAAGCCCCCGCATACCGGCATTCGTGCTACCAAAGCTGTTCATTCGACGTGGTGGCTACTCTGAGAAGCTCGCGGTCATGGAGGCAGCTGAACGGTCCGATGATGAGGCTTAGCCATGGCATCGTCGGTGTCACCATTCGCGTCTCTTGCGTACTGAGGGACAAGGAAGCAAACACGGAAATCCCACTACATACGTTTTCAATAAACATACCCACCTCCATCGTAGTCGTTGTTTCAAGTTTGATTATGGCAAACCACGAGACCCCAGCAACACAGCTCTTCTCCGAGATTGACAAGCTCATGGATTCCGTCTTCCGGTCGAGCGCTGTATTTGCTTCTAGGAAAGGCACGCCAGTCCGGTGGACGAGGAAAACAGTGACCTACAACGATGAGATATATGTGACGGCGATCCTGGATGACGAAAGCGAGGAAAGCGACGATGACGGAGTCTCGATAGTGACGGCAACGAAGATTGTGACAGTAATGGATCCTTATCTAGAACAACCCCCCTATCCTCTCCCAACACCTAGGCCACCAACAACGATCTCAACGACGACATCAAAGACGACCTCAAGCAACGAGTCTAGTCCTGAACCGATATCGTCTGCTGGGAGTAATGATAGTACCAGTGCCTCGCCAGAACATCACCGACCTCATGGCATTTCCGAGGGAGTGATCGCTGCCATCGCCGTTGGCACGATCCTCACGTTAACAGTCGTGATATCAATGGCATGGATATGCATACAGCAGAGAAGAAGACGGTGGAAAAAGGCCGACAATGGCACTCCTCTGCAAAACCCAATCCACAGTCCTTACGACCTGAGTCCTCCGACGCTGCCCGAGTTGAGCTCCCACGCTGACCGCACAGCCACCCCAGAGCAAGACTCCTCGTGGCTTACCTTTCACGACATGAGCGATCCGAGAGAGACTCGCTCGCAAGGTGTCCGATCTCCTACGCCCCAGCCCGCAGTGGCGGAGACCAGGAGCTATACTCGCACTTGGCAGAAGCCCCGTGTGTATACCGTCGGGGGACAGCGCATTGCGGAGCTGCCAGGCTCTGAGCCTACGTCGAGCGTCGCTGCGAAGAGCGAGAGCATGTCTCCCATATCACCCGTGTCTCCTAGAAACTCAACGTTTCACGTGGATCAAGTCGTCAGCCCGCTTTCACCGACTTCGAGGTTTAGTCCGCTGTCACCCTGGGTAGGGGGAGAACGGGGAGAAGGGCACAGAAGGGGTCAGTGGTAGAGGCGGAACGTCCAAACAGTTTATGGGCCGGTTTATTCAGATGCTTGTTCTACAGCTTTTGGTGTCGGGATTTGTTGGAGACGGACGGATCAAAGGAGCAGAAGCTGGGAGAATGTAGAGACGCAAGATCATGGAGCAATGATACGATTGATAATAACTCAATATCGGAAGCCATTTTGGTCCGAGTTGTGCTCACCACATTGCAGTGTCCTAGGCCTCCAAATATTGGGCCACATCCTCGACTCTGGCGAGCTCTCGCAACTATACTTTACAGATGGCGCCGCACGCTTGGGCACTGTTACGAGGCTTCGTCCAGCTTACGACGAGATTGAAGCACTTAGATGCGAGTACTGAAATGGTGTTGTATAGTAGTGTAGCTAAGCTAATATGAATAATGATGTGTATCTGTAGCATACCCAGACGTTACCAGGGTTTTGTTTAGCACCGCACGAGACGATTGGGAGATGATGTATTCGCGAGGGAATGGACGAGAACAGGCTTAGGTGAATCATGGCCGAGCTCTGATGCTGGCTATCGTGGGGAAATACGCTGATAGGGGGACGATTGAAACGGCATTTACCAAAGGTGAATACACTACCAACCACAAAACAGACGATGAGAATGGTCAAAAGCCTAGAGCTCGGGAAGTAAACAAGCCTGATATGTGTATGACTTTACACCAATACAATCTGTACTTGTGGTTGTATAACAGCAAAGACTCCTAAGTATCTCTTTCGCAATAAACGCCCCTTGATATATATCAGAATGAATTGAGGATTGCCAGCCAAGGAACAAATCACGAATACGCCCAACTCCTTGCGTGATGAAACACGACGATGTAGTAGTGAGTAATGTAGGAAAGCATCACGGCGACCTGAGGACCGTTCTCACCAGCCATGGCTTTTATATCAAGCACCATCCCCCTCAGGCCCTGCCCTGTTGCTTGGTCTAGGTGTAGCAGCAGAGGCCGGCGCCAGCATCTCGTTATCGTACTTGGACGGCACAAACTCATACGTCAGGTTCTCCCTATCCCTTAGGAACATGTCTACCCTCTCGTCCTTGGACCGACCGGCCGACACAGAAGTCCTTCGAGCAACGTGTTGCCCGATGGCGAGGTCGCTCTGGTTCTTCATCTCCATGTACTCGGCGCCTGACTGCTCAGCCCTGCTCATCTGGGCAAGGGCGCCGATCATGCACAGCACGACAACGAGCGTGGCAAAGAGGCCGTTGGACATGTACAGAGGATCCTTGGTCTTGCCGTTGCGAGCATCGTACCAACGCTCCCAGTCCTCCCACGTAGCATTATTCGCAGCGGAGCCAGGCTGATAGCGCCAGGCACGGTCGGCGTTGCGGACGGTCTCGTTGAGGGTCTGTGGCCGGCCGCCTGTCCAGCCTAGACCGTGGTCGTCGTATAGTCGGCGCTTGGACGGATCGCTGAGAAGGTCGTTGGCTGCGACGATGAGACGATATCGCTCGAGACGGATGTTGTGTGGGATATGGTGTACATCGGTGGAATGGCTGTGCCTATCGGGATGGTATATCTTGACGAGCTGGTAGAATCGGTGCTTGGTGTAGGGCGCATCGCTCTTCATGGCAAAGATGTCGTAGGGAGAAGGATAAGTAGCTTGGGGCCACTCGGGAGCACCATCGCCATGACCAGAGGAGTTTCTAGGGGTATGATTTACCGAGGCATATCGTCTCGGTCGGTCAATCGTGGTTGACGCGGCGTGCCTCGATCGTGCCCCTCGTAATGACGTTATTGATGGCAGCGCCGGAATGCCCGAAACGGCGGGGAAAGGATTGCACAAGCAGAAGAAGGCGGCAGACTTGTTCAACGGCATGACGATTGCAGTGAACGGCGGGAGCCTAGAGACGGTGAGAACATGTTCAGCAACGCGAGCTGGGGGTTGGTATAGCTATCGCGGCATGAGCATGTTGGAGCAAGAAACCGTGACGAGCTCCGGAGGAGGGAGATGGAGCCTACGCCATATTTCGGGACCCTCTGCGGCAGGGATCATCCAATCCCCGACCGAGAACCGGAGAACTGACGTTATCGATAAAAGACGACCTGACCTCACCGTGGTGAAGGTCAAGGTGAACAACTCTTTCAAACCACCCCTGCTGGTGATGTCAAGATGTATTCTTGCACGTATTCTTCCAAGCACCCCCGGTGCAGTTTCGGCGATTTTAAAACAATGACTTGATTACAACAGATTTGATATGTTTGGCATCCACCGCTTTGTGAACCGAAACTACAATCTCCTAGATTCGAATCCTTGGCAACAAGTCGGTTAATGAAAAGGACCTCTGCTCATGTCGAGACGGCAATGAAAAGCATCAATTTGCCCCATGTCGCCTGACAGTACAAAAAAATTACTCAACTTCCATTCAAGCGAGTCCCGAGGATATATCCCGAGATACCGGTAATGTCGTAGCCTCCGGGAATAACGGCAGAAAGTGATCATCGACACCATTGTCATCATGGGCGCCCTGGCACCGTCTTGAGTGCGGAGCCTTCCATCATTGGGGTAATAAGATGGGCTTTGGAGTCAAGGTCCGTGAGGGGATCAACATGGAGATGCTTTGCGGTACTTCCATGTGCCGGACCCATGAATCCATCTCCATCATCCTGAACATGACTCTCAAGAGCCTCGCCCTACGCTCACCAAGTGGACCGTAGAGCGGAATCTTTCCGACACCTTTGGTCCATTCTCCCCACCTACCACCGACACAATTCGGTCATTATCTCTCAGGATGATTATTGTTGGAGCGTCTCAAGTCGAGAAGCCCACTGGTTCATGCTGGGATGCTGCTTGAGGCTCAATGGCCCGTCCGACCTACCCGTGAGTCTTGGCCTCATCCCTGTCTGTGTACATCTACAGCTCAAGCCTCTGGACTAACAACATCTCAGATTCTGTCGCAGAGCCAAGGCTGCTAATGACCTGATTTGAAATCTCTGTTGTCTCTTGACCCAAGAGAAGCGGCCAACCATTGGCATGGATTACCCATCAACATCGTGATGGCCTGGATCCGCTCTGCGCGAACCCTCCAATACATCTCCAACATGCTCCATCCGACGTGCCGACAGATCCAGCTTTTTCAAGGTTGACTGCCTGGCAAAGGTTCCGCCATGCTATCTCGAGCCTCCACACTGGGTCTATCTCGCGGGTCTATCCTCGGCTCTCCAACATGCTGTTTCTGCTAGTCCCGTGGATCCAACTGACATAGCGTTGCAACTCTCTCATGTTGCTTCATCCTCATGTTGATCCCCACCGCGATCCCCAAAGTTCATCGTTTGCCGTTCCCAAGAACCGGATGGAGTTGAAGGTCCGCCCCATCGTCATGCTCAACGTGATGGAGTATGGGGAATTCTGGCTGGGGTTGCTCTTCTGATGGAGATATAAAGATATGGACCCTGACTGGGCCGAAAATCCCCCCAAAGAATTGTTCTCATCAACTACTCCAACACAGTGATATCCCCTGATACCTTCGAGTACCCCTTCAGAACCGTCCTGGACGACAGACAAGATGTCTTCGAGCACCCCGTCCCCTTCCAATGGGGCGAGCACTCCAACTCACTATACCGACAAGGAGGATAATGTGCACCACCAATGCGGCCACCAGCACCATTACGGAGGTCATGCCCAGAACATCCCCAGGCCTCACCAGTCCATGGTGTCGCAGGTCTATGACCCTCCCTTCTACAGAGTTGCCAACCCTGGTCCATTGGGTCTGATCAGCTTCGCCCTGACCACTTTTGTTCTTGGCCTCTTCCAATGCGGTGCTGGGTTAGTTGACTTCAACTCCCCTGTGAACATTTCACGAAGTAGACCTATGCTGACTGCTTCCTTGTATAGTCTCCCCGGATCCAACCCCTTTGGCGGCGTTGGACCCGACCAGGCCATCTTCGGTCTGGCCGTCTTCTTTGGCGGCATTGCCCAGCTCTTCGCCGGCCTCATGGAGTTCCGTGTCGGCAATACCTTTGGTACCACTGTGCACTGCTCGTACGGCGCCTTCTGGCTCTCCTTTGCCATGTTCTTCGTCCCCGACCTCGGCATCAAGGCCGCGTACAAGGGCGACGAGCGAGCCTACAGCTTTGCCCTCGGCATCTTTCTCATCCTGTGGTGCTTCCTGACGCTCATCTTCTTTATCGCCGCGCTCAAGACCAATGTCGCTATCTTGCTCGTGCTTGGTTTCTTGTTCTTGGCGTTTCTCTTCCTCAGCCTGGCCCAGTTCCTGCTGACGAGCCACCCCAACGCTGCTATTCGGATCAACAAGACGGGAGGTGCTTTCTCAGTCATCTGCGCATGCATGGCTTTTTATGCTGGCGCCGCGGGTATCATGACGGAGGACACCACCTGGGTTAGGTTTCCCCTTGGCGAGATTGATGTTAGGCCGAAGAAGATGAATGTTGCTTAAGCCAATGTTAGCATAAAGGGAAGATGTAGGCAGTTAATAGGCCTGTAAATGAACGGAATAACATTAACCTCATCTTTGGTGCCCACAAATATCTAAGACATTGGATAAGAAGCTTACCGAGGATAACTGAGCATGAATGACGTCAACCTCGACTTGTAACGTACGTAACATTTGTTGAGCCAGCTTGTGTAGCTGCCAAGCATCTTGGGCCATTGACTTTTTATTGCACTCGAGACATTCACAAGCATTGTCGCCAGGTATTGATGTTCAATGCGTCAAAATTGCTTCCCTATCCGTATTATGATGCATGGCTTATAATCGTACAACGACCATTAAGATCTAACCTTCATTTTCCTTCAAGACCAGCTTCTTTACATCTTGCTCTTGACCTCCTCGGCAGCACCCTTCACCTTGCCTCGGGCCTCTTGGGCAGTACCCTTGGCATCACCCTTGAGCTCCTGAGCCTTGCCCTTGGCCTCGCCTTTCAGTTCCTGGGCCTTGCCGGCGGCCTCGCCTTTCAGCTCCTGGGCCTTGCTGGTGGCGGTGGTGTTGCCGCTGGTGACGTCCTGCACGTTCGACTTGACCTTGCCGGTGACATTCTCTGTGAATTGGTTAGCTTTCAGCTGATTTCTGATGGGACTGGGATGAATCATACCTCCCACCTCGATACCGTCGACAATTTTGTCGCTCACGACACGGTCAACCTTCTTGGCGGTATCCTTGACAGCCTCGGTGGCCGTTCGCTGAACGACGAAGCTGGTAGAGAAAGCGCGGGGAGCCTGGATGGCGAAGACGCGGGGAGCAAGGGCCACACGGCGGATAATGTTCTCGGTGATGAAAGACATGGTTGATGATGTGAGGGTGTTTGTGGTGTTGTTTTTGTTTGAAGTTGGAGTTTAGAACGTCGTTGTTTTAAGCAAGATGGATGGATGAAGTCTCAATTGGTTTAAATTTCTAAGAGGAAAGCTTCTTCAGCGGCAGGGGGAGCTATTATATCATGTAGGTATGACGGGTTCCCAAGAGCCATTGACCTCGCCATGATGTCATCTGCTGCGCGCGGGGCAAGAGCTCCTGTTGCGGCGCGACCCGGCACGTGAAATCAGACATTTAGCAATGATGACGCAGGGAGGCTTGGAAATGCCCTGTTGGGGATTAAGGGGAAGCTCCTGAAGCTTGAGCTTGCTGCTTCCCATCGACAGATTCTGCGGCGATCGCTGAGGGCCGAGTCTGACTTGTGGAGAATTGGAGCTTTGGTGATGATGTGAGTGGAGAAGCTGAGCTTGATGGTGACGCAGGTTGCTCTACAAATGGCTTTTGATCATGATGGATCGTTCAATTGAGATAAAACGAGGCGTCGCATGATGCTCTTTTAAAAGTAAAAGCTCGGCTGCGACTGCACTTGAAGATATGTCCAAGTGGATATCAGTCCTGATTGTTTCAATACTGACCTCCTTATCATCATCAGCTATCTAACGTAGGTAATTCTCATGCTTCGCGTCTGGCATATGCATATGCAGTCATAATCATAACACACATTTCAATCGTCAACTCGTTCATTCCCTCTTGCGCCATCCTCTACGCCTTCTTGTTCCGGCGTTGCTGTCCTTGATCTCGCGACCTCTACGACTTCTTGTTCCGGCGTTACTGTCCTTGACCGCGCCACCTCTACCTCAGTTTCACGCCCAGAATTCATCAATTGCAGCTGAACTCCTCGAGCCGTGACATCTTGACCTTCGTTCAAATCGTGGTCGAATTTAACATCCTCCTCCTGATCCTCGTCCCCGGATGTCCCCACCCGACCGTTTATAACGTTGTCGATGCGTAACCGCGGGGGACCCGAGTTAAGTCTCATGCCGTTCTTGGGCGGTCCAGCTGCATATGCTGTCAGCAAATAACGGTATGCCTGAGGGAGGTTTCTTGGAATACTCACAGAGCAAAAGGTCAAACAACTTAACAATGACAGGACCCCAGACAGTGACGGCGATGATCTGACCGTACGACCACCTGTTGGCGGCAAAACTCTCCGAATTGATAACCTTTGTCAGGGAAACCATGTATAGGATATTCACGACGAGATACGCCACCTCAAGCGTGCGCCAGAACCACCTCTTTATGAACAGCCCGCGACGCTGTTTCCCCCATCGCGGCCATCGACCGAGACGATACGATCCAAACTGAACATGTCTCGTGAGATGATGCTTGCGCAGCGTCCACGCCATCTGATCAGCCACCAGCGCGATAATGGCAATGGTATCAAGGATGAGAAACACCATCTTATACAAGAGAGGGTGCGGGAAGAAGCTAAAAGCCTGGCCGGCAACACCTCGTGTTGCGGCGCAATATGTTCGTGGACTGGGGTTAAGACCACATCCCTTGATCTGGCGTTGTCCCTTGAATAGCGCGAACGCATCTTTGAAATAGATCTTTTGCGTTGTCGCGACAATAGCCAGAAGATACTCCATGAAGAAGCCCAGAAACGTGTGCCAGTTGCGAATACCCTCGTGATGTAGACATATCTGGATGAGGAACATGGGAAGGACGCCATTCTGACTGACATGGTATGCGATGGCCGCGTTGACAATGATCTCGCCCCAGAAAGTGCCCTCTTGTGAGTTGACAACAATGGCGAGGATGGAGGCGATCTGGACCGCAAAGACAAACCAGGCTTGAGCCTCTTGGAATTCGACCAGGGTTGTTGCAATGGCGATGCTGGTGCGTGATAGGCCGCCCGAGTCGCGCCAGATCATGGACTCGATGCGGGTCAAGCTGCGCTTTAAACGGTAGGGTTGAGGTTTTGACTTGCGCTGCGAAGGGCCTTGTGTGATGCGGACCCATAGAGTAAAGCCCTTGAGGAGGAGATAAAGCATAGAAGCGAAGCAGACTTGCAGGACATATGAGATGAGAACCTATAGACCGTGTCAGTGACTTGAAGCAGTGAGGCAGGTTAAGAGCCTTACACCTGGTCCAAAAATGTCCGGGTTGATCTCGGCGGCCAGCTCTGGACAGAACTCATCCATGGCATCAAATATCTCGTCAGTAGTCGACGTCTCGTACGAGAGGTGATCAATTGAGCGGTTACAGGGCTTGCTCAGCCCATCATTCTCACAAGCATCCTGGGCGCAATCAATAAGCGACCTCAGCACAGGTTGTCCATCAAACTCAGCCAAGGTGCCGGATCCCATAATGACACTAGCATTGCGCTCCGTCTCCTCGCTGATATAGTACGGCTTGGAGTCCTGGGTCCAGTACTTGAGAGAGGCGAGAGCAGCGCAGTTCATAAACGTCTCGAGCGAGTTGAAGAAGAGATCGGTCCTATTGCAGGCGCGGGTGCAGTCGGCGGCTCCATCGACCTGACAGCCCGAGCTGAAGAGCACAATCTCCTGGCCGCCGTCGAGATTGGTTGCGAAGAGTTCCTTGAAGGTGAGGCCTGACTCGACGTCGTCCGAGCTAGAGCCAAGACCGGCGATGTCGAGAAAGGGGAAGAAGTCCGAGGTGCCGTCGATGCTGGAGCGGAGATTGATAATGAGAGGCGTCTGAGAGGCTGCAGGCGATGACAGAGAAGATGTGAGTGTCGATGAAGTAACATCCGCCATTGCGAAAGTTTCTCTTGGCCCTCTGATAGATAGGCAATGGCCAATTGTCCCCCCCGCAGATTCTACCAACAGCGGCTTAAAGGGTCCATTCTTTGTCTATCTTAGAGTTCCCTGATGGATAGAGAAGCTGTCTGATGAGTTGTCAACTTTCCAAGAGCATCTGAAGCAGAAACAATAAAACAGTCTTGCAAGAACAGAACTCGAGAGGCTGACAATGACGAAATGGAGAACGGATACAAGATCCGCAGTGACCCCCCAAGCTAGAAGCCAGCGCAAGAAATTGTCTTGGCGCGTTTCCCCAGAACGGCAGGGGTTTGCTAGTTTAGCTTGCTTTTGATTATGCGTGAGATGTCTCGGTGAGCAATGGCGGTTTTGCTGATGGTCGGTCAACCGGCGGTGAAGTGCCTCAAATGATAGATTATTTAGAATCCATCAAGTAGAATAAATATCAATGTAGTCCAAGTGATTCCTTTCCTGATCCACATCTTATTAATATCAACGTGGAAACTCTTACTCATTTTCTCCACAACTAGTACTGTTCATATTATCCTCAGAGAAACCCTTGCTTGGATGATATGTTTGACAGACTTGAACATCGATTTCAAATGGTTGTTTAATTTGATTGGTAATACAACTCATTGCCCTTAGAGTGCCATGAGAGGGAGTCATTAGAGCACGGATTGGGTGTAAATTGAATGCCATGGATGTTTCGATAGCTCCCGCTAAGACGAACAATAATCTGGTGGATTTGCCGGGCTTCCTGGATGCGCTAGATCGAGTTGTGCAATGGCCACCAGTTGTCGTGGATATGTAAGAGGGATTGTTTGAGCTAAATGGTATTATTCTGCCAAGCTGGCACTTGTAAGTCCTAACCATCAACGCTCATGCCGAGGAACAGCTCTTATCGGCGGCTTATCGTACCTTCCTTCAACCCTCAACTTCGGCTTAAGCCATCCGCGGTAAACACCAAAAAAATGGCCCGACGAAAGCCGACGTCAGTCCTCGACATCAAGTCTCTCTTCCTCGATTTCTTACACTTACAACCTCCAACCCTCTAATCACCCGTTGCAATGCCTCCTCGTCTAACACCCTCTCCCGTGATAACCCTCCGCACCCTGCGGCGCTTCTACTCGTCCTCCTCGGAGCCTCTCATCCGTGTCACTAACTTGCCTGCTCCCAACACCGGCCACATCCGCGTTCTCGAGCTCAACCGCCCGTCGGCCCGCAATGCCATCTCAAAGGCCCTCCTTGCTTCTCTGCGCGAGGAGGTCGATGCCGTCCACAGCCAGTACGGCCCCAATGGCGAGGAGCTACCTCCTGTGAAGCGCTTCGGCGGCGCGGCTGGTGTGGATGAGAAGGGACCCACGAGAGCTGTTGTTCTCGCCAGCTCTGTCGATACATGCTTTTGCGCCGGCGCAGACCTCAAGGAGCGCCGGGGATTTTCACAGCAAGAGTAGGTCTTACCATAGTTCGCCATTCTCTATTATCATGCTGACTCATGAACCATAGAACCGCTGACTTCCTCACCAACCTCCGCGGCACCCTCTCCTCCATCTCCAATCTCCCTATTCCTACCATCTCCGCCATCTCTTCCGTCGCTCTCGGCGGCGGCCTCGAGCTCGCCCTCTCCACTCACTTCCGCGTCCTCTCCTCCAACGCAAGCATTGGTCTTCCTGAGACTCGCCTCGGCATCATCCCCGGGGCCGGCGGCACCCACCGCCTCCCCGCGCTCATTGGCCTCTCCCGCGCTCGCGACCTTATCCTCACCGGCCGCCGCGTCGCCGCGCCTGAGGCCTACTTTCTCGGCATCGCCGATCGTCTTGTCGAGATTGTGCCTGAGGACGAGCGCGACGGCTCTGCTGTGCTCGCCGAGGCTAGGAAGGCTGCTCTGAGCGAAGCCGTGAGGCTGGCACAGGAGATCTGCGAGGGAGGTCCTATTGGCGTAAGGGCCGCGCTTCAGGCTGTTGCGTGGGCGAGAGAGGAGGTTGAGAATAAGATGTATGAGCGGGTGGTGAATACCGAGGACCGAAATGAGGCTCTCAAGGCGTTCCAGGAGAAGAGGAAGCCAATCTTCACAGGCCGATAAAGCTCTTCCCCTATGATGTGTGATTTAAGCGTATATACGGTCTTTAATGGTTATATTTTCGGATCATTCTCGCGACACCGTGGCACGCATAACGAAGGTAGAGTAGTCAGCGTATTATCACCAAGCTTGAGCAAGACAAATATCCGAGTTGAAGCTGTTCATTATACTCGAGGTACATGATTTTATTCACTGCATGCATTGGTTGACAACTGGATTCTTGTTATTGCTATTTCGTCAAACAACATAACTCCAATGCCGGTGGTATCGCTTGTTGTAATGAATTGATTTCATGCCGCTTGATGCTCCAGTGCCAAACGCCCGCTGCTCGCACCAACCGGTGTGTCGTCATATCTGCTCTCAAAGTCTCAATGCCGTCTAACAAAGTCTCATCCTTCAGCCCTTCTTTCGCAGTCTATCCATGTCCTTCGGCTTGCTCTCTAAATAGTTCCTCAGAGTCATTCGTTTCCCTGTTCAGAAGCTTGATTCTTGGATAACCTCTTCCTTTGCGCCTGTTGTATAGCCGCAACCATGCCACGGGTTCGAGGCCTGTCTTTCCCAACTTTGTGCTTGGGTTCTGCTTCGGGTTCTTGGAAAGTGTTTTTGTAAGCGGAAGCCACGACGATCTCCGCAAGAACGCCACGATCTTGAGGGCTGTCCCTCTCGACCTCGTCCTTGGGTTCTGCTTTGGGTTTTTGGGTAGTGTTTTCGCAACCAGAGGCGGCGGCGATGTCCGCGATTTCCTCAAGAACGCCACGATTTCGAGGTCTGCCCCTCAGTTTATATACTGTTGGCATGAGCGTAGGCGCAGCATGACCGCCCACCAAAGATGGCACTGGTGGAACATATCGTGGTGTTGACATTGCTTCAAGTTCCGCCATTTCCTCAGAGTCCGCCCTGAAAGAAAGTCGGCGTCGACGCTTTCCGGGACTTGCCTCAGACAGATCTAGCATTCCGGATAGTGGAGGATCAAGCCTGAGCGAGTCTCGATACGAGAGCGATGGCACTCCATCAGATGAATCTGGCTTTTTGAACAGTGGGGGGCCAAGCTTATCTGAGGGTTTTCGACGCTGGAGCGCTGGGGCTGCTAGAGACAGATCTGACTCTTTGGACAATGGAGCACCGGGCCAACTCAAAGGTTTTTGACACTGGCTACATGGGTTTGACTCTTTGGACGGTGGAGAACTAGACATATCCAAGGACCTTTGTTGCTGTTGCGACGGCAAGTGGTTCAGTTCTGTCCACCGCTCAAGGGCAACCCGAAGCAATGAAACTGGCCGCGGGCGATGACGGTTCGACGGTCCCGACCGCGTAAGACCAATTCGAACTCGTTTCACCTCCCCAGATTTCTAGTCCTTCTTAGTTTCCGGGTATGGGGGCGGAAGTTCCCCAGATTTCTAGTCCTTCTTGGGTTCCGGGTATGGGGGTGGAAGTTCCTCGACAAACCTTGATGCAGAGACTTGCTCATTGTTGGAAACTGCGACATCTCCATCGACATCCGTTGTTGCTGCTGGGGCCTCAGGGGAAGGCGGGGGCCTCCGTCGCCTGGGCACATCCACGTATGCGTCCTTGTCTTCGTCACGGACGTAGCAGAGGAAATATGGTTCACCGCTAGTGCTCAGAGTCGCCAAAACCTCGTCGGTGCCGCGTTTGACCTCGACGTTAGAGTCGTTGTACTTGCGCCAGACATCCTGTTCAAAATCGTGGATCCACACCCAGTAGTGACCAGACATCAGCTGGCCTCGATGGCAAATGACTGCATGCAGCCGATAGGGGATGTTCTTGAGCTCGGCGTGATAACTCTCGAGCGCCTCTTCGCGTTGACGCAGCTCCTTTTCCATCATCGCCCGAATCGAGATTTCAACTGCCTCAATGTCCGCTGGTTTGGGAGGTAGATCAGTCGTGGGGGTTTGGTTGCTAGTCGGTCGGTTGACGAGCAGGAAATCGTCATCTACCGGGCCGTCAAAGTCCCAGTTCTCCTCTGGAACCACCTGCTCGTTCTCCACGGTTCCATCCCCTGACACGACTGTCTTTCTCCCATTCGAAAACCCCTCGTGCTCGTAATTTTGTAGGTATGAGCCAGTTGGAAGCTCTGCGTTCACTCGGACATTTTGCGCCTTAAGATCCGATATTCGGCTTGCAATCGCCCAGCTTTCTACCCGTTGCCGGAACGTGGGCGAGTCGTGGGGAGCATCCATGTAGCGGTCGAGATACAGTGTCTCCGGAATCTCCACCGGGTTACCGTTTTTGCTGCCCATCGACTGCGAGCGCTGAATGAGGACGTGCAAGACGGGAGGTAGAGTCTTGATAGCAGTGTATCTTGAAAGCTTGCTTTCTTCGATAATCTGCTGATCAAAGTTCCGCCCCAGCGCGTCGTACAGTGAACATATTCCTTCCGGAGCAGGAAATGCAGTGATAGATCGATCAAAACTAACCTCCTTTTGGTAGGTCTTGTCGTCAAACTTCTTGGTGTAGTTGATGGTTGTAACAAAGAAGGTTTCCATGATCTTTTCCAACTGAATGCCAGTGGAGTTATCAACAGACGACGGCCGTATCGCTGCCTGAAGCCGATTGAGAATGCTTCCCATCACCTCCTCAACGTCTTGCTGGTCAGTACCCGACGATCTCTTCTGGTGTTCCAAGGCGCTCAGCACCTTCTGGTCTACTGTCTGAGTCTCCTCGGCGTCAGCCATATCGACATCGGCAGTCTGGTTTCCACCGACAACCTCGATCTCATCTTTTGTGATGGTCTCGGCGGTTCCAGTACTCTTGAAACTTGACCGCGTCGTATCGATGGCATCGTTGTTATGTTCAACCTCCATCACTGTATCGATAAATTGATCTTTCGTCGCATTCGGTGAGGTCTCAACTTTGTCGTAGGAACGATCTGAGTCTTCTTCAACAAGGGTTTGTGAGCTGACAGTACTGACTGTGTCAACCGGCTCGCCCTCCTCCTTCACTGGTGCATTTGCCATCTCTACATCCTCGTCACTGTTGGCTGGAGGCTGAGGGGGCGGTCGAGCTGGAAGAGGCGGAGGGTTAGATCCTGTAGCAGTTTCGGCCGACTGCTTAGAATCGCTGAGAAGGGTATGGGTAGACAGCAGCACAGCATTTGCCAGCCTCTGAGAGGGCCGCGTTGCAACTTTGTCAGAGGTTTCAAGGTTATCAAATAGCTCGGAGAGCTCCTGAGCAACTTAAAGGTTCGTTAGAAATGAAAGCGATCCAAAGAGGGGTCAAACGTACAGGCCTGAGCAACGACAGCCTCGCCGCGATCCATCTGCATTTTGTTTCCACCGAGGAGACGCTCTTTGATGTTGTCATCGTCCAGCTCCAGTTTGTAGTTTTCGTAGTTGAGGGCGATATCTCGGACTGGCTTGACGGTAAAAAGATACTGAAGCAGGCTGTTGAGGTAGCAGGTATTGCCGATGTTCTCTAAGCCGACGGGAAGATCATAGTTGCCTAACCGATCTATGCCACTGGGTGCATTGCTTCCTTTAGGGGCCGCAATCCCGTTCTGCTGGCGCATCTCTGCAATCGTCCACTTGAGGTCTGTGGCGTTTGTATGGTCCGCTATGGCCTCCATGGCATCTAGGAAGGTTGCCTTCTCCTCTTTATCATCGCTGAAATCGATCTGCATTCTAGTTAGAATCATGTCCAGCCACAAAGTTGGGAGTATTGACCTTGTTCTTGGCAGCCTCTAATGTGTCGGGTCCAAAGTTACTGGCACCATCCAACCCAAGAATTGCTTTCGCCGTTGGCAAAGACATTTTTCCGTCGGCTTCAATCCGCAGCATGGCTTCATACGTATCATCTGTGGATGCTTGCGCAATCAGGAGGAGCATAGAGCGAGCAAGGTTAGCATCCTTGGGGTCCCGGGCCAGCTTTTGTCTGAAAGCTGAAATCAACGCATCTGCTGTGTGGTTGTTCGGGGGTTGTAGTCCGAGAAACTCTAGAGCTTGAGACACGATTCCATCGTCATCGCTGGTGGTCTGCGGCTGGAGTTGACTCTCAAAGACAGATGATTGCGTAATGGCATAATCGGAGAGCTGCTCATCATTGATGTCATTTGCAATCCCCATGAGGGCCTCGATCAGCTCTCTCCGCTTACTGGGCAACAGTTCCCACTGCCGTTTGTAGGCGCTAACAACAATCTCTCTGGTCTGGTTCGGGAGCACACCCAGCAGCCTGTATCGCTCAATGTTCACCAGGGCGTCAGAACTAACACCGGGAACCTCCTGGCACCCGAGGTCGGCGTGGAGACCAGGAGTGCAAAGTTCTGCAGGCTCGCCGCTTCTGTGAATAATGCACTGAACCTCGGATCTCACATCCTCCACATATCCTCGGTACGTGCCCAGCTCAGTAGCGCCACCTGGGCCACCTGGAGGGGAAGGGACTGGGGGCGTGAAAGACCCTCCGTCGACACCGTCTTGCTCATCGATTGTCTCGGTAAACTCTAGCTCTCTGAACAAGGAAAAGCAGCGAGGGCCGAACAGGACAGAGAATCTCTTATTCCTTTTCGAGATGCTTCTAGCTTTGTCGACTGATGTCGCTTCCAGTAAGTTCTTGAGGTATGTGTTAAGGTTTAGCGGGGCCTGTTCCACCCAGTTCTCTGTTGCCTGGACGTAACGCTCAGGATCTTGCTCCTTGGCAGAGCGCAGACTCTCACGAATGGCATCGTGATCGAGCAATAGATCAATCCACCAGGACGCCATGCGAGGCTCCGAAATTTCGAGAGTGACCTGAAACGTGCATGGCGCCGCTGAGCAAGCGAAGTATTCGCGGGCGAGAAGAGGGTAGTACTTGGAGTGTTCGTTGGCGAGGTTCGGCCCCGAGTCTGAGCCTGCCCATACCAAATGATGCCAAGGAAACTGTGCATCTTTCATGGGCCAGCGCGCTTGGCGTGGGTTGCACAGGTCCTCGGCATGTTTCTCCTCCCAGGCCATCTTGAAGACAAAGTGGAAGTGACAATCAAGGCACACCGACGACAATATCCGAGTCGAGTCGGTAGAGAAACTCTGGTTTCCGTTAATCATGAGTCGGTGCGCATGCTGCCAGGCGTATGGGGCGTCCAGGTTCGCGGCTCGGGCTCGATCAAAGAGGTCGCAGGTGGTGAAATTGTTGCTGAGAAGTTCGTATATCCATCGCGAAGGGTGGCATCCTGTTGACAGTTTAGCCGACCGCACACTCTGCAAAAATGACCAGACCTACCAGGAAACTCCCGACTGGGAGAAATCTTTTCTTTCATTGGTGTCCAGTTACGCGGCACAAACTCGCCAGGTGTGGTGCCAGGCAATGAAGCGTATGTGCCGCCATCGAGGTCCTGTTGGGACCTGAGCTCGTAATTACCTGCCATCGCAATGTTCTGTCGCTGGCTGAAGAACCTCTAGCACCCCGTTACGAACCCTCCGCCTCAGATCCGAATAGTGAGTATAACGAGGAAGGGCAGTATGGTACGTTGAAAAAGGCCGTCAGATGGATTCAGCTATTGCGGGGTGGCACTTGTTGAAATGCGGGCATCCGTTGGGGCGTTGATGCTGCTATTTTCTGTTGCGGCGTAGCAGAGGCTTCCGAAATAACTTGCTGTCGAATTTTAGGGAGTGTACGGGGCTGGGTGAATTCGAGATCGTTCGTTTGCGGATGTTCCTTGAGCAGGTGAAGCTCTCGATGATCGAATGGAGCGGACCTCTCTGGAAGCTAGGTAGGTAGGGGCCTATTTGACCATAATTCCGGGAGACGGCGCACAATGAAGGATATATCGACGGGCTGTTTGAAAGATGAAGGAAGCGCTTTGAAGGAATATGAATGCCTGCGTAGTGTGACGACGCAGAAGATGGTGACGACGTAAACAATAACTTGCCTACGCAGTTGCTGATGACGGAGCTTGAGCTACAAGTGATAGTGGCAGTGGCAGTGGCGGATGGACCTGGCTTGAAAGTGGCAGGATGCGTGGCGGCTGAGTCAGCTATTTCCAGTTGACAGTGACACAGAGTAAAACACCACGCCCGGGGCAGGTGGTACAGGTAGCTTCAAAATAGGGTTATTCCATCAATTTCCTCATCCATCCATCCTCGAATTTGCCGCTGATGCTGTTCTTTATTCCTATACGTTTGTGCATTGTTTGTTGATTCTAGAGGAATGTAAGTCGCCATCTAGCAAAATATGAGCTCCTCCTCCACAAGCTCTCCCCTCTCTTGCAACCCAATCGCCTCACCATCCATCATTCCCTCAATGTATGCCTCCCCAAGCACGTGGAGTTTGTCCTCCACGCGTCTAACCACCAACGGCGTGCTACATCCGTATACGATACAAACCATGTCGCCAACGCGTGTCTGGTCGTGCAAGGACCCGAAGGCGTTGTCAGGAGCCCACCCTAGGTATCCCTTGTTTGTGAACATGAGCCGCCTTCCCATGCCCGTCCTGTCAGCAGCCAGAAACACTTCGGCATAGTCAAACTCTGACGCGTCACATGGAATCTGATCGGTAAAGTAATCACCCAGATACCCATCGCCCATGTTGATTCCATCATGGGCCTGGTGCCACCTCACCCAGCGGAAATAGTATCCTTGCTGCTCCTTCATCCAGGACCAGCCCATCGCTTCGAACTGCTTGAAAGCTGCTTCGTATGTTCTTGGGAGGTTGAGCAGAGCGCAATGACGTTGGCTGGCGTGTTCTCCGTTTGAGACCCGGCCGAGGAGCATTGCTTTGTAGAGCGCCGTATGTGTGTCTTCGTAGATACTCGTCCAATGCGTCGGTTGGATTATAGACGACGTATCCCAGTCAAAGTATCCTCGCTCACACGCTCCGAGTCCGCAAATCGTGTCAAGGATAATTCCCTTGCATTTCAGCAGCCGACCATTATCTAGCACGGAGCACACTGGTTCTCTGTAACCAGAGGCACAGTAAATAGTCTCTGCTCTTGGTTCTGGGGTTCCTGGAGTCCAAAAAGCTCCAATAAAGACACTCTCTGGCTTGGAGTAACGCAGTCTCCCTTCCCAAGTCCAATCAACTACCCAGGAGGGAGTGTCAGCTTTGCCCCAAGGGTTGGCCTCTCGCAGCGGCTCAAGATTCCCGTAATGCTCTACGAAAGCAATCGAGGTAGCGCTGAAGACCTTGGAAGTTGACTTTGAGTATTCGCAAATGATACGCTTCACAATCGCGGGCTCCATCATTCCAAGCAAGCCAAAGACCTTGTCCTTCTCATCGCGACTGTCAGACATGGCTAGTTCAAGCAGCTTTCTCATGCCTTGCCGCTCTCCTCCCCGGAACTCGAATTCGCTCAGCGGTCTGATGTTCTGGTGAACCAGATGTATGCTGCTTGTCGACCATAGCGCCTTTTCTGCAATTAGCTTCCTCTTGACTTCATCTTTCAAGAGCCAGTCTTTTGCAGCCCATATTCCTCCATGGTACAGGGCTGAGATCCCTTGGCAAAATGTTGGCCAGTCAAGAGTGTCTTTACCGCATCGTAAAACAGTCGAGTTCGAGCCCAGAACGAGTTCTTGAATGATCCAAAGCCTCCGCCAGTATGCTCTCTTCATGAGGTTATGGAGACCATAAAAGGCAAAATCGCCAAATAGTGTCGGATTGTGCTCTGACCGAGCCGACAAATTGTCTTTCTCCTTGTCATCCAGGCGAGCAAGAGATGCTAGGAGATTAAACCCCTGTTCACTGTCGTCTTCGGCTGGTCCTAGCCAAGCAAGTACTGTCCATGCTTCAGAGTATATCTCCCTCATTCGGGAGACTTGCCGAGCAGTTTCTTCTTCGTCGGACTGGTTGATGCAAATCGCGTCGATCCAAAGCTTGTATCTGTTCGAGAATCGGCCTTCATCGCTTCTCAGATCTTGCAGCGCATCCTCCAGATTCTTGGTCACCGACATTTCCTGGCCGTTGACGAGAATCTTGCCCGTGTGATCCGTTCCCCATGCGTATGACATGGCGCCAAAGTCTCCCCAGATGTATCGATAGCAGTGGTTGTGTGACGGCGTAAAGCGATTCATAGAGCGAGTTAATGGGATATGGCGGGTGCTTTTGGCTCGTTGGATAGCACCCCATGTTGCCATCAGCCAGCGTTTCGGCGTAGCAGGGGATTGGTAGGAATGTAGGAACTGCCTATACACAGGAGTTGTCTCGGTAAGAGGAAGGGTTTCGAGAGAACAGCAGACGAGACCATCCGTTAATTGGGGGTGAATGGTAATGAGGCGTATCTGCCCCTCGCCTAGTGGCTCATAGAGTGTAGGTTTGAGGTCATCCATATTCGATCCACCAGTAGATAGACAAATAGTTCATAGGTGTCTTCGTGCTCAAGAAAACCTCGCATGTGAAAAGCCTGCTGCTGAGCTGCATAATGCTATGAGTTCAAGGTAAGTAGGTAGGCTGGCTAACGCCGAACCAGCCTAATGGAAAGCCGTCAGTTGCAATCCAACTAGGCGGTGGAGCAATGTATCGCGGTGGATTGAAGGATTGTAGTGTAACTTTAGGGCTGATCTATAAATCAATGTGCCATGCTACGCCACTATGCTGATGCAGATCAGTCAGTCGAGCTGCTCCCATCGATCGCTTCGAGCCTGCTCTTGCTAAGTTAGGGCCTGTCTTTTTGACAATATCGGTGGACCTTGGACTGAAAACAGCAGGATAAGACATTGTGTCTTGATTACTCGACTAGTGAAGATCTAGTAGTATGATCGGCTTACGCGCTTGAACGTTCAATGTTCAATCAAGTGCCAGGCCAAAAAGTCCTCGAGTTTATGTGATAAGCGAAATGAGACGCATCTGATGGTCTTGACACGATACTAAGAGATATGACTAGGATCAGGGCTTGCTCTCCTTGTACCCGGCCCTTTTCAGCTTGAACCTTTGTAAAGGCTTCTCCACCAATTCCTTAGTAGAGATCATTGAAGGAACTAAAGACTTGGCAAGACTGATTGATAACGTAGATGAAAACTGGTTGTCCCCTCTCGTACATGGGCCTATTGAGCGCGTCCACTATCCACCCCGACGGAGACCGAGCCATTTTAACAGTCTTGAAAACCAGCAGCGGGAGTTTATTGAAAATACACATTTAATTCCCCAAGCACATACGTATGAATCGTTCAAATTTCTCGGCTTTATTACGAGCACAACAATACTTCTTAGTGGTCTCGGGCGCTTTCTACGCTTCTCACGCCATTACTCGTACTCCGCCATGAGCCTGGACATAACATCACGATGTCTTCGCATTGGCGTTGACGTCGGTGGCACCAACACGGATGGTGTGATAATCAACCCTTTTCAGACCTCAGCTCTGGATAGAGGCATTCTGGCATGGCACAAGGAACCAACCACGATCAACCCCAGTATCGGCATCGACAATGCCATCACGACGATGCTCAAGTCTGCTGCCATCAGTCCTAGCGACGTGGCGAGCGTGACGATTGGAACCACTCATTTCGTCAACGCTGTAGTAGAGAGAGACGCAGCAAGATTGTCTCGTGTCGCTGTTCTTCGTCTCTGCGGTCCGTTTTCGAAGCATACGCTGCCATGTGTAGACTGGCCTAGCGACATGCGAGAGCTGATCTTGGGCCACCATGCCCTAGTCAAAGGAGGACTCGAAGTTGATGGTCACTTGATCTCGGATATCGATCAAGAGGAAATCGAGGCTCAATGTTCCATTATCCAAGAAAAGGGAATCAAAAGTGTCGTGGTCATCGGCATCTTCAGCCCTATAGATACTGTTGAGAGGCAGGAGGAACGGGCAGCGGAGATCATCAAAGCCCAGATCCCAGGATGCGATGTCGTGTGCTCCAAGGAGGTTGCCAACCTTGGATTCCTCGAGCGAGAAAACGCTGCCATTCTTAACGCCTCTATCCTACCCTTTGCTCGCAAGACTATCCGATCCTTTCATGAACCCATGCGGCGACTCGGGCTGAACTGCCCGATTTTTATCACGCAAAACGATGGCACGGTGCTTTCAGGAGATCTTGCTGCTCGACTACCGATCCGGACATTCTCAAGTGGTCCAACCAACAGCATGAGGGGTGCTGCGTTTTTAGTGCAGAATGAGCTGGACGAGGCAACGATGGTGGTGGATATCGGTGGCACTACGAGTGATGTAGGGATTCTCCAGGCCAACGGCTTTCCTCGCCAACAAGCAGCATACAGCGATCTTTCAGGTGTCAGGATGAACTTTTCCTGCCCAGACATCAAGAGCATCGGGCTCGGTGGTGGCTCTATCGTGAGGAAAGACAATGGGGTGTCAGTGGGACCGGACAGCGTGGGATACAAACTAACCCAAGAAGCCATGGTTTTTGGCGGAAAGGTACTCACTGCTACTGACTGCATCGTCATGGCCGACCCTAGCTTGGAGATTGGAGACTCGACTTTGGTGAAGGACGCCCTTTCAAATGACGAACTCTCCAGAGTCAACCTCATTGTCAAACACAAGTTGGAAAAGGTCATCGACACCATGAAGACTTCGCCTCAGGATATTCCAGTTATCCTCGTCGGTGGTGGAGCTGTCATTGCCCCTGACAAGCTCAAGGGAGCAAGCGAAGTTCTCAAGCCTCAGTGGTCGCAGGTTGCTAACGCAATTGGTGCTGCCATCGCGAGAGTGAGCGCTGTTGTTGATACCGTTAAGTCGACTGCATCCAAGTCTTCTACTGAACTTCTCGAGGAAGTCTGCCAGGAGGCTATCGAGAAGACTGTGGCTGCCGGAGCTTCACGAGAGTCAGTGAAAGTCGTCGAAAAGGAGACATTGCCGCTTCAGGTATGCCGTTAGATCACAGACTTGCTGCCCCCTACTAACACCTTTAAAGTACATTGCCAACAAGACTCGATTTGTCGTCAGAGCGACCGGTGACTTTGACTTTTCAAGGAATGATCTCGTTACCGAGTCACAGGAAGAGCCCGGCCTGTTGGAGGAGATGGATCACTACGAGAAAACCGCAAAAGACAAGGATTCTAAACGAGATGTTCAGGCTCAAGATGATTTTGACATCCTCTCTTACCGCCCAAAGGTGAAGGATCGCGTTTGGTACATCTCGGAGACGGATCTGAAATGGATCGCTACTGGATGCTACATCCTGGGAACCGGTGGCGGTGGTTCTCCTTACGGACTAATGATTCGACTTCGAACCGAGCTGCGCAACGGAGCCACGATTCGCGTGGTCAGCCCAGATGACCTCCCAGACGACGCCCAGGTTGGTTGCGGTGGCGGCGCGGGCAGTCCGACGGTGGCGATCGAGAAGCTGGCGGGCGATGAACTCCTCGAGGCACAACAGCAGCTATACAAGATCTGCGATCGATCCGCGACTCATATGATATCCATCGAGGTTGGTGGAGCCAATGGCCTCGGAGGTATGATCCTGGGGAGCAGCACGCACATGGACATCCCTACTGTGGATGGCGACTGGATGGGCAGAGCGTATCCGACAAAGTGGCAGACCACACCGGTAGTGTTCAAGGAACGAGAGACTATCTGGTCTCCCATCGCGATAAGTGATGGTAATGGCAACGTCGTCGTTATGCCCAAGGCCTCGTCTGACGCTGCGGTTGAACGCATTATGCGTGCGGCCCTGAGCGAAATGGGCTCTCAGGTGGGAGCCGCGGATGCACCTGTTACCGGCGCCGAGACGAAGCGTTGGGTTGTCGAACATACACTTTCCCAGTCATGGAGAATCGGACGAGCCGTGGCCCGAGCACGTAAAGAGAACCGGGTGGATAATGTTGCCGAGACCATTATCGACGAGTGTGGTGGTCCGGGGGCTGGTAAGGTTCTCTGGAAGGGCAAGATTGTTGGTGTTGAGAGAACATTGAGGAGCGGCCACGTCTATGGAGAGTGTCTCATCGAGGGAGCAGATGTCCGGGACGACGATGTCATTGATATCGGCGAACAAACCTCTCAACAGTTCAGGGGGCTCGTCAAGATCCCGTTCAAGAACGAGAACATTGCCGCGATCAAGGTTCATCCTGACCGTAAGGAAGAGAGACAGGAGGATGTGCTCGCTATCGTGCCTGACCTGGTCAGCGTCATTGATGCGCAGAACGGCGAGGCTATTGGCACACCTGAATACCGATACGGCCTGCTTGTTGTTGTTCTGGGAATAGCAGCGAGTGATCGATGGACCGGATCCGAAAGGGGTGTCAAGATTGGAGGCCCAGAGGCCTTTGGATTTGACCACCTCAAGTTTGAGCCACTGGGCAAATATGTCAAGCCCAAGAGTGTTATTGATGAGTTTGATGAATAGCCATCACGGTTAGCTGAATAGAACCCTTTGAGGCTGGAACTAACAGTCTTCATTCTGAGCACATATGTAAAGAATTACCTAAGCCTTGAAAGCTCGATGGTCCTGACAATTTGATCTCATACGGCTTGAAACGCATAAGTAGTTTGCCAAAAATAGCTTGAGGGGAGTGCTGCGCAGAATAGAAATTGAGTAGGACATGAGTCTTAGAACAGAGAGGAGCTTCCGAGCTTGGCGATGGCTCTACGAATGCGCGTACACGTGATCAGCGGTTGAAGCTCTTAATATATCATATCAACAAACTCGAGAATCATAGAGGCGTGTCAGTGATGATGAGGCTGGGAAAACAATCTTGTCACTAGTTGCTACCATCACTGAGAAGCTCAAGGTGAGTATTCACACCTTTGTCCAAACAAGGTTAGTGTTATCTCGCTGAGACACTCACCTTGGACCGGCATTTAACCGGCGCAGCTCTGCCCCTCCACCTTGTTCCGTCGCCTTGACTCTTCGTCCTCACCTTCACAACAAGTTCATTATAACTCTCCATCACGACATCTCACGACCTCCAAATTTTCATCGCGACCTCGTTATTAAGCCACCGACCGAAGAATCATCTAAACACTTTCATCATGGGTTCCGTCGTTCTCCCCCATCTCAACAGTGGCTGGCACGTCGATCAGGCAATCCTCTCCGGTAAGGCATCTCTTTCCATAACCACAGCGAGCTCCATGCTAACTTGACCCTAGAGGAGGACCGCCTCGTGGTTGTGCGATTCGGCAGAGACTGGGACTCGGACTGCATGAGGCAGGACGAGGTCCTCTACAAGATCGCCGACAAGGTTCGCAACTTCGCCGCCATCTACCTGTGCGACATCGACCAGGTCCCCGACTTCAACCAGATGTACGAGCTCTACGACCCGTGCTCCCTCATGTTCTTCTTCCGCAACAAGCACATGATGATTGATCTGGGCACCGGTGACAACAACAAGATCAAGTGGGTGCTGGAAGACAAGCAGGAGCTCATCGACATCTTCGAGACTGTCTACAGAGGAGCCAAGAAGGGACGCGGTCTCGTCGTGAGTCCCAAGGACTACTCTACGCGACACCGCTACTAGTCGCGTTCTGGCAGCATGGAGAATGGGCGGGTGCAAGTTTGGCCGTGACACAGAGTCTCTGGCCTTGATGGGATACATGCGTGGGTTTGACTTTTTTCTGGGATACTAATATTGATGTTTGCTACGAATTGGGGCCCTAGCAGCTTCTGACTCTGCACTCGAATCGAAACATGAGACACGATACGACACGACCCTTGTCGTCTATGATGGCGTTTCCTTGAAGCAAATTGGTGAGAATCCTAGGTGCCTTTCCAAACTACTTGATCTGACACGGTCTGATAAAGACAAATAGAAGTTTGCCGCTGGCCAACAGTCCTTTGTTAGCATGTGCTATCTTAGGTTTGGTTTACGACCGGCAGACCTTGAGGTAAGACGAGACTGATCAAAGCAGAGCCGTAGAACGATGTATTTCCATGGGTATACCACCTGTAAAGCCGACCTTAGGAGCTTGTAGGTCGAATACCTCCTCAAGATGTAATGTTGTCAGCCTGCGGCAGCACCACCGTAATCCACACTTGGCCTTTACTATGGCTCGTAGGCTATCCCTGTTCGAAACCCATGTTCAGTAGCACAATGGATATCAATTTTGTTCCGCGGTACTTTCCTGGCGCCTACAGTCCAAACGGCCACGTCTCATGATACTCCAGAGGTGACTTTGGTTGATGCACCTCCAAGGTCCCAACATGTTTTGACTCATCGAACCAGATGAACCCGTCAAACTGCTCTGGAAGCACAGCAGTTGAGTAATGCGACTGCTTCTCCGTCGCAGGCTTGTACAACACGCCGATGAACCTCTCCAGACGCTGTTCCTTGAGTGCTTGCCGAAGACGCTCATCGCAATACCCCTTGCGTAAATCGAGTACAAAGTTCTTGACGCCCGTCGCATGCATCAACTCCTCGTAGCTATGCGGGAGTCCCGGCCGAACTCGCATAACTTGCATGTCGCCGTCCCAATGCTTCGCAGCAGCCACAGTGCCCTCGTAAGTCCCGGTACCAATATTGAGTGCCTTCTTTCCGTACGTCTCTTTGCAAAGCTGGCCAATGTTGAGTTCGTCGTGAGACCATCCCATGCTGGTGGCGCGAGCGTCGCCAATATGACTGTTGTGTGCCCACACGATGGCCTTGGAGTTGCTGCCGCGATGCTTGAGGACTCGCACGAGGGTTTGAAACATGTGAGTATCGCGAAGGTTCCACGACTCGTCGCGGGCGTGGTACATGGCTCGATAGTAGTGCTCCGCATCTATAAAGGTGTTAGTGGTCGTGTAGGGGTCATCTGAGACACGGCACTGACTTACCTTTGACCACTCTTGCGTTCTGCTCTCCGCTATGAAATTCGATTCCATCATTACGGGCTGCAGAGTACTCAAGACGCTTGCTCAGGAGGTCCTTCAACATAGCAACTACTTCTTTCTCATACCCCTTGAAAGCTGTTGTAAATACCTCCAAGCCGTAATCATGAGGGTCCTCGCCCCAGCTCATGAGATTGCCGTATCGATCTCGTGCCACCTCCGCCATGTCTTTATCGACACTGTCGAGATAGTCGATGACCGCCTTCATCGATGTTCCCATAGAGTATAGATCTAGGCCGTAGAACCCTGTTGCATCAGATTCCTTTCGTCCCTTGTTGTACTCTCGTAGCCACTCCACAAAATCATGAACTTCCACATTGCGCCACATCCATGTAGGAAATCGCAAAAAGGCTGGGTCCCTCCCTTCTTTCTTTGCCATCTGTACAGTCTCAGCGGTGCCTTGACCTGGGCCTGGTCGACGTCTGGCGTAACCATCGACATACTCGGCGTCGGGCCAGTCAGCTTCAACAGCAACAATGTTGAAACCATGATTCTCAATCATGTACTTGGTAATCTCGGCGCGGACAGAGTAGAATTCGGATGTACCATGGGAGGCGTCGCCAATGAGTAATACCTTGCAGTCCCCAAAGCTATCAAAGTATCTCGATACCGTGGCGTGGTCATCGGAAATGGACTTGAATGGCGTAACGTTGGCTCTGAGAAGCTCAATTGTAGAGGGGGCCATTTTGGTTGACTTGGTTCGGATGAGTATAAGTGGTGGTTGAAGTTTAGAGACAAGTTTCGGTCTGAAGAGGAGTTTCCATGAGTTTATCGATATCATTCCGGCAAGCAGTGGTTGTTTGAGGTCGTAGTTTCTTATATGGCGTGAGACTTTGCCACCCAAACTGCCACGGGCGCTCCAACTTCCTTAGATGTGTATGTATTGCGGCGCATGACATCACGCGCCAGGTTGAAGTACAGTATGCTGCAATAGGTTAAGAATGTTGGACTTGTGGGATTTGTATTTCCTCTTCCATTGGAGTGCACATCAACACGGTGATCATGTAACTATACAGTAGCTTAATGATGACGAAGTTGTGCTATCTCAGCGACGTCACAACTCAGTCAAGATCAGCCAACCAGATTAAAGTACTCCGTGTTTAGAAGTCGAAATCTCCTGACAGCCTTCGCTTTTTTATCATCCACGTTGGGTTGTGTTTGTACTTCGTACGTCTTGAGAAGTTTCGACGGCGCTCGGTTCGGTGTTCACTCAGCCGGGTCCATCTGTAGCCAGGCAGCCAGAACTAGAGCTTGACTAGCAACTCGGGTTCTGAGAATTTCCACTAGCAATTCCTTCCCGAGCGGGATCTCCCTTTTCAGTCATGTTTTCGAGTATAGGCCAAGGTTATACATGACTTATGAAGTAAGAGATTCGCTATATTGGGGCGGCCCGGCTGTTGATTGTTGTCGTGTAAGTCGGGTAGAGAAGTAGTAAAATATTGAAAAGTCCTAACAGGAAATTCATTTATATCGTCTCGTTTCGCCTTCAATTGTCGATTACAGATTCGTCGCTAACGCATTGTTTGTACTTGGAGACCTCGGTTCGGAGTAGTCAGGAACAAGAGAGAATATAATTCCTAAAACGTGACTTGTTAGCGCATTTCTCTATGTATATGAATTAGGTACTGGACTAAGCACATAGGACGTCGTGAAAAACAAGATAGAGAAGCAAATATACCCCCTATTCTGCCACAGGTCAGCACGGCCGACTAGCGACCCGAGAAGACAAGTAACGTAAAAGTGCCAGAAGTTCGGCTTCCGTTTAGGGAAGATGACGGCACAGCGATTAGTCACCGTAGTCTTAGCTTCGAGTTCCACTTCCTTCCTAGTCGATTGAGCTTTACTGCCATATAGTCGGAGAAGGCAGAGGTGAATGCAAAGTTCAATTAGTTCGAGGCGGTGTTGAGTCCCCCGGTGATCGAAATTGTAGTGGAACGAAAGCCAAACGGTTCTGTGGAAATCGTCAGCAGCTATTCATTGACCATTGCACAAGATCAAGGCTCGGGGTCAAGGGCAACGTCGATACATACCTCCAAAGCCATGCGCATGGACGTGGAGAAAATAATATATCCTGAATTCCAAATTGATGAAGATCAAGGCAGATGTCCACGTCATAAATAACAAGTGAAACGTTCGGCCTTTTGATCTCGTGATAGACTTGTGGAGGAATTGAACCTTGAAGACTATGCCACGAGCATAGTTCATAAACCCAGTTCGTCGCTTTCTTCTTTCGCTGTATAGGGTCTCTTTCTCATAAATGCGTGAAGGGGTGTATGTTCCAAGTCCTAGACCAACAACGGGAGCTTTTCTAGACGTAGAGACGGAAGTTCAAGTATGTTGCCGCTTGTAAGAATGGGGTAGGTACATCGATATCGAGAAACGAGGTTCAGATATATTCGAGACAATCGGGCTAGACGTTTCGAACTAGTTATACGTACACGTTAGAATGGACACTTGATACTCGTAACTCTTCTCAATTCCATAGGCTGCAGTCCTCACATACCTTTGGCCAACGCCCTGCGAGCAGTGGAGCCCCTGAGCCAGCACGATAATGGCAGGTCTAACGGTATGGCAGTAATCGCTCTTCTTGTGATTTGACGCTCGTTTAGAGTACATCTCATCGTTGACTCGTCGTTCGGAAAGCTCTTTGTATGTCAATGAGCAGGTTTTTGGGCCATCCTTTAGCCTATCCGACCTGACAGCAATCAGTAAACTTCCACAGGACCCTCTATACAGCACAACGATCTCAATTTTCCATGGCGAGAAAGTGTGAAGATACGGTAGAAGAAGTCTTTTTAGCAGCAATAGCCATCTGCGTCAGCATTATTGCATCAGAAGCTTTGAAAGCTTATTGTCAAGGAGTTGCGACCCGAAGGCTGGTATTGATCGCTCGCCGCTTACTGAAATACGACTGGAGTTTTTGGGAGGCACTTGAGCGACTGGATGCCGCTGTCGTATCCGAAAAAGGGCGTCTCAAACTGTAATGATCTCGCATGGTGCTTTGCTATGAGGACGAGAGAGCAACGATGCCACTCCTTCTAGCTATTTCTTTCTATGTCAGCGTAGAGAAATGGTGCGAGCACTCTTGGCGAATTCTGACCTGGTTGCTTGTGACTCCCTGTCATCGAACATTTGGCAGCCGGCTCCTACAGACCACATTCCAGCCTAACTTCTTGGGCGTATGGCTCACGACGAAGATTTTCCAATGTGAGATGCAGGCCACACTGAAAGACTCAATGATGAAGTTCGGTGCCAGTTCTGCGCCTTAATGATCAGTCTTTACAGTAACAAATGTCTTCCTGCAGCCAAAGGAGCCACTCACAAAACTCCTGATAGTATATTCCCCACGGAATGATGCTCTTTCAGTCCAAATGAATTCGCACAACCGCCTGTGATGCCCACGAAGAGGCTACGTTCCCGAGTCGCTTGTCTCATCGGTCGGAAAGATACTGGCATGAGCCGAGAGAAGATATCGAAGAAAAAGCTGGAACACTGATAAGACTAGCTCGGCCAAGGGAGTCAGCAGAAACGATTTACGTGCTGTAAGCAAAGGGTTCACTCACGAAACTAGGAGACGATCGCGATTCATTCACATGGTAGCGCACAGCCGCCTGCAATGCTCGCAAGGTAGTCGCCCTTTGAAGTGATCTCTCTCGTTGGCCAGAAAGGCACTGGTATGAGTCGGAAGAAGAAGAGCGTAGGAGAGCTGGAGAGCCGACGAAGCAGTAAGGATGGTTTCGGATGCTGAGTCAGGGTTTTCGGTGAATGCCATGTTATCTATTGGAAGACTTTGAGTGATGTTAGCCAGGACATTCTCGTAATCAGGACGAGTGTAGATTGGAAAAGAGGCCCAGGCCTCTGGAAGCAGAAGAACGCGGCGATGTTTCTAGCGCGCCAGGAATGTTTTTGACTGCAGAGCAAATGTTTCCCTTGCAAAGATGAGAAACGTTTCTAGGAGAAGCTCGTCTCATTCAGCAAACCTCAATAGGAGTTGACACGAAGGCTAGGAGATCCAACAAGGCGCTCCATGTTCAGGGCTTACCCGCGTGTTCCTTGTGGCCATCAATGCTGGGACGCGTGAGGGCATCCGAATCTTTACGTGATATCCAGAATGTGATGCTCGATCGTACTTCTGCTGTGATAGTTCCTTGAAAAGGCGTAGGAGTCTTTTTATGAAGTGAATGATCGATCCGTAGGAAAGATTGAAAATGATTCTGGTGATGGAAGATGAAGGACGCGGGTCCATGTTTGGGGAGGGGAGGCACACATGCACCGCGGGTCGCTGGAGGGTAGAAACCTCAGGCGGCGCCAGGACCAACGACACTGGAGCTCCCATTCAGGTCTCCCTAGAGTCCACATCTGATGTCATGGATGGACCTGATATTTGATGATTTCTTTCCTTTTCTTTTAAATTTACATTACAGGGACGGCTAAAAATATGCCAAAAAGGAGGGTTGTCAGCAGCGGTATGTGCTCCAGAGGGAGGGCATGGCGAACTGCGTACCTCATCTCTGCTATATCTGCAGGGAAAACAAACATCAGAATATCTACTCGTGCATGCTCAGGTATTGATTCTTTCGAGATCGCTCTAGAGTCTTTTGACAGTTCCGACGTTGAGCTAGATCCGTAAAGTCACAAGGGTTCCCTACCAGACAAGGGTAGAAGACCATGTCCACCCCGTCGTCGTTCATCAAGACCCGACCCACACGCACAACGAGGATCCAGGGTTCAAGCAAAGAGTGCGGCGTTCTTTGTCTTGAAGTCGAGGCTGGGCAGTACTCGAATGGGGTTGATAGAAATCCATGGAAGTCCACGAGACGGCTCAAGCACTTTACGAATGCGGTTTAGATAGGTCATTGCCAGGTGTTTGCTCGCTTGCGAAGTTCCAGGGGGTTCGGACCTGGTTCCTCTGGTTCCAGGGGTCTAAAAACTAGAGGCACACTGTAGAATCCGAACGGAACCTAATCTCGGGGGGCATCAGTTGACGTCGGGGGTTTTCAGCGGTACTCGGCAGCCGGGAATAGTTCATACAGCTTTTCCAGGCGTGTTTATGCAAAGAACCGACGCGTCGAGGTGGGCGTCCGTAGTACGGGCATGAACTCAATCCGAGGAATTCAGGGTTTCCCCAGATTGCCAAGATCAACAAAGAAAGTTCACTCGATCCAAGTGGGCCGTGGATCTGAGCACAAGTGTAACGGCGTCAGATTCTAAATTTAACTTCACAAGGGAGTGAACCTCGATTGTTCTGAATGCTCTAGTAAAACCAAGATGGCATCGTGGACACAATGAAAACACTCAAGTCGATAGGCGTACTCTTCGCGTCTGGGTGTTTGGGCTGTAGCTACGGGACCCGCTTCACGTGGCAGGGTCAACACGCTTCTTCCTTTCCATGTTCAACACCACAGCCGAATGTATTGCACTCTACCCTTTCTTTCCCTGTCATTATCGCCTCCTCAGCTGCTTTATGGTTTGTATGGGACAATACTTTGATTCGGAAATTGTCTATTACTGCTCTCAACCTTATCCTTCGGTCCGTCGGTTTGATGGCTTCTTTCTACTTCATCAGCATCTATTTGCAGTCCGTCCCATTCCTGACTCATAGCTCACGGTTTTCACTCAGGTTCAGATGAACATCCAAAGCCCTAAGGGATCCTTCACGCGGTTAACGAATCCCGGCCATCAAATGTAACTACCAGAGGAGCTGAAGGGCTGAACAACCAGGCCGCATACAGGTTATAACTCAGTATGCAAATACTGCCGACAGAACATGTTTCCATCGCTGACACGACCTTGTAGATTCCCTTCTCTCGACCGCCGTCCGTTCTGGTCACTATAACACCCGAGCACGAACCGCGTCCCTTCTCCCTACTTTGACAAGCTGTTGCTTGGAAATCTTCCCTCCAAGATCTACCATGCCTCAGTAGCTCTGTCGGAAACGAAGACTCTCGCCCCCGTTGTTGCGTAGTGCGCACAAGCTATGAGCCGCTTCTCTTCCCCGGATTTCTCTCTTGAGGCTTGCCGAAACAAACTCTGAAGTCAATACGCTGGACCGATTGAGCTTCCTCTACCTGTCTATCGACGCCCGAATTGCAGATCACATTTCATTTACCGACAAAGACGTCGTGGTACTGCGGACGGCCGACAAGCACAAGAATCATTCTTCGTCTCTGAAGCGAAGCGAACATGGCGGTACTGTTTGAATCTCTGGTCTTTGTAGAATTCTATGACTAGGCTGGAACTTGTCACGCATGATACATCCCAGAGATGGACACATAGAAAGTAGGGCTCGGAGATCTTCGGAGAATAGCAAGTGTCGTTCCTAGCAAGCCAAGTGGTTGCAGCTACGTAGCATGGTATTTAACGTACCTGGTCGTACGAGTTATGCTTCGATCTAGTTTTATCGCCGGCAAAGCTCTTTCAGGTGTTCTTATCTTCTAATGTTACCCTTCTCTGATGCGCTTGGTTTACGCTACTGGATTCCCAAGCGTCAACAAGCGTTTCTCGGTACATCTCAGGCTGACAAGTGTGCTCGAGTAGTATGCTGGTGTCTTTGTGGGATCAAAATACTCGCTCAGCATGCAGTGACGGGATGAAAACATTGTCAAGCCTTAGGTCAGAAGCTGTATCAAGATGATATCTGACACCAGAATGGGATATTATGCCTCGAGCAGGAAAAGTGGCCAGTACAGCTATTGATAGAAGCCAAAGATGCGAACAATAGTGGCATGTAAAGAAAGATGCGTGGAAGGCACTTGGGCATCATTAGAGCGAGGGACTACTCGACAAGGGTGGCCCAGGAGTGAGAGACCTCTATTTATTTCTTGAAACAATAGTTAGACTGGGCCCTGAAAGGACGGGATGTACTCGGGGAGCACCAATGGCTTGATACTACGGGGTCATTGTTCTTGGGTGCCAGGGGGGGCTTGGGCAAAAGTAGAGCACTGTTCTCATAAAAGAAAGCTCTTCGGTGGGTTGGCTGCCTATTTTAGTTATCTTGTTGATTGGATGTTCATGCATGCCCTGTTCGCTTGTGGTGCTGAGGCAACGAGGGCTGCTGTGAGGGTGCAGCTCCTTTTCTCCCCACGCACTTCGCCCTCCCTTTTTCCTCCACCACGTTTTCCCCCATCCCCTAACTCACCCTCTTCCACCAACACACATTGTTCTCCTGTCTCTATACACGCTTTCTACTCTATCTCTATTCATTCTCCTCTGCCTTCTCACCTATCCTCCAGTCACTGTTTCTTTTCTCCCCAATATTCACTTCACGCTACAGAGAAGATGGCTTCCTCGCCTGGAAGCGCTCCGATAGAGCAAATTCCTGGAGAAATCATGATGCTCATCACCGAAAACTTGGACAACTGGAGAGATATCTGCAGTTTGACGACTTGCTCTCGTACTTTGGAGTTTTACAGCAAGCTTCAATATGAGATGGATAGCCAGGATGGCAAATTTCTGGCACTCAAACACGCCACTCTCAACCTCAACGCGAGAGATGGCCTGAAGGTCATGAATAAATCCCTGAGAACTGTGCGAGACCCGGTCAGGAAAATCGAAGCAGTGAACACGAGCTTCACCCACGAGGGGGGGTTTGCTACCGCTCTCCATATCGCGGCTGCGCTTGGCAAATCCGACCAAGTCAAGTTTCTACTTTCTGCAGGGGCATATGCCGACAGCTTATGCAGGAATATCAACAACCTTGTTGGAGAATTTGAAATGGTCGCCAAGTATGATTTGCTCAGACAAGAGCTCTCGAATCTAGACTGGTTTCCGACGCTGGCCCCTGCGCTCCGTGGAGACAATAAGACGTTTTCTCTCCTTCAGCAGTCACGTCCATCAACAGTTCTCGCCATGCCGATAGAGTCAAGAAACCCAGACGTCGCATTCACGGGACACCATCTGGCCGCTCTCAGCCAAAACAACCGGCTTCTCGACAACGTGACGAAGTCGGACCCAACTAAAAAGAACATGCTGACTCCCCGAAGCGGGAGTAGCGTTGTTCACTTGACTGCAAAAGCACGCAAGTTCGAATCGTTCCCCGTGCTGAGAAGGCTGGGATACGACCTCCACTGCTATGACGCAGACGGTAACACGGCCTTGCACCGAGCTATTCATGAGGCGCTCACAGGAGCGACTGCAGCTACCAGAAATACGGCGGTCTTTGAAGCTCAATTTCTACTCTCTATGCGCATGGATCCGAATTACAGACGATCGACTCCGCGTAGGGAAACGCCTCTGATCGTGGTCGCCGGCGGGTTTCGCCATGAATGGGGTACACGGCACCCAGTGATGAAGGAGCTCGTGGGCTCACTGCTCCACTATGGGGCTGATATCAACGACCATGATGCCATGGGGAATACAGTGTTGACGCTCCTCGCATCTGCAATCATCGCTCAGGGCAAGAAAGGCAATGATTCGTTGGAGAGATTCTTCGAGTTTCTTGTTACCAAGCATGGTGCCAATGTCAACCAGCAAATCCAAGCCCGTGGTTCAGTTGTCCTGCCGTCCATTCTGGGACGTGTAATTATTCACACGCTGCCATTGAGGCGGTTCGAGAGGTTGCTGGTGACCACCCTAAATGCGAGAGTTCATCAGACCGAAGTGTCAGACATCTTTCGATGTTGGTATTCTGCCAGGGACTAGGATTCCTCGTACGACACCGAAAAGTTACTGTCTCTTCATGGATATTGTCTGACTCAGACCGATATTGACGCGGCGTGGGTGCATATCATCCAGACTGGCAACCTTGAGGCAGGTCTTAGTCTCAACCGGCACAAAGTCGAACACTCCAACGGCATTGACGTCGCTTTCTGGAATACCTTCGCCAAGATGAATGGGTGTGTCGATTTAACCAAACGATTTTTCGACCTCTTAGACGCCCAGTTTGTCTCTCCTCGATCGGGCAGGTCATTCCTTCATGCTGCCGCGGCCAAGTTGAGGAAAGACTGTTCCCCGGACCCTCTGCACTTCGACTTGTCGGATTTTGAAGTCTTCGTTGACGGACTTGTTGCCGATCGAGTGGATGGGAGGCCACCGACTCCTCTGATGTTCAGAGATCCCCAGGGTCGAACGGTCGTGGAAATACTGGCGGGTTTTGGCAATCAGGAGCATCGAGTTCACCGAAAACTCAGAACCCACTTGGAGAAACAGCTACAAGATCCTGAGATCGTCCAGGCCGCTCACAATATGGAGGGCGAATATCGACAATCCCAGGCTCGGCAGCAGGCGGCAGCCGCCAGAAGAGCCCTCGCGCAGGCTTCCCAGGAGCAACCGCAGCAGTAAAAGTAAACGCTGCTCACGCCAAAAGTCACACGAAGCATCCCAGCGATCGACGAAACGACCGATGCGAATGTCATCCGATCCCTCGACCGGAAATCGAAGACAGGGTCCCGAAGACCGAACGAAGACACGAAAGGCATGGAAGCGGTTTGGAATTTGCTTGTTTTTTTCTTTTTACTTTTTGGAATGACAGGAAAGGATACAAAAGCCGAAGGGAGATTCCGGCACGTTTTGGGGGAAGGCATTCCCATGGGCCCAGGAAGGGCGAGATGATGTACGAGTTCTCTGTATGATAGATTCGCTTTTGAAAAACAACACGAGAAAGGCACCAAACCACGAATCCTCAATAACCTGCTGTGAACGAATTCCCGTATACTTTGGTCTTCTGTCGATGCTCCCTTGGCCAAGTGCGCTCGATCGTGCTTTTTGATGTTGGCTTGACGAAGCGGGTGAAGAAATATATGTATCGTGTGGTAGACAGGCCTCTACTTGTGCATCCAACAGCCTCTACGACACTTGTATTTTTAGTCACTTGGGAAAACATCACAAAGATACGATCAATGGCATGTGGGGAGTCATGAGTTTGCAAAATGTGTCAGTCACTTGTGTTTTCTCCTCACGTCTAAAACTGAGGTAGTAGTGATTGACCTTGAACCATGTACATAAGTAAAGGAGAAAAACGAAACGTCTATCTGGAAAATCAAAACTGTACACCACGCTGAATATTTTCTGACGCCAAAACCACCTTCCAAAGACTCGTAGAAAACCTATCCCAAGGCTAAGCCATAATGCTTACTGCCTTTCCCATTTGTTCCTCGCCCTCCAAGTATATAATGTCTGAGCACGACTGTTTACCCTTGAGGCTCGTCTAGTCCTCTCCTTCGCAGAAAATTCACGCAGTGATACCTCTTGTGTTGTCGTCCAGGACCACATGGCCGAAATATTTGAGCATGAAAGCCACGCTTCCGTTGCTCGTGTCGGCAGAGTACACATTGCTGACAAGGTCAAAGAGCTGTCGTAGACTCGCTGGAGTCATGCTAGGAAGCCGGACTCCGTGAGTATATAGAATTTCGGCGGTCTCGCCCTTGTTTTCTTCTAGCTGGCGAAGCAAGAGCCTGTCGGCCCCCTCTGGGTGATCTCTCGAGAGGAGGCTCTGAATGCATCGTATAGCTCGATTCATCTGGGCTTCTGACTGCTGTTGCTGGCCGCAGGTAAAGAGCTGAAGCAAAGAACCCAGGTGCCTCTCCTGGACTGGCAGACCTTCATTGACCATCATGTAGATCAGGTTCGGGCTGGATCGTGCCACGGCCATACCTAGAGGCGTGTGGAATTGTCCCAAGACCTCTGGGAAAGTGGTACCAGCCGTAGCTCCGGCGTCAAGCAACATGAGGACGACCTGCTCCGCTGTCTCTTCTGGAAGAAGCTCGATAGCCAGATGCAAGGCAGTGTAGCCCTTGGATCCAATGACATCTTTATCTGCGCCAAAATCGAGGAGATGTCGAATAATCTCGGGGTTCGACTTGGAGAATGGCGAGGTGGCATATATTAGGGGAGTATTTCCCTTGGAGTCGACAGAATCGACATGAATGTTGAATTCCTTGATGAGCCTGTCGACAAGCGAAACCATGCCGCACTTTGCAGCTATGTGTAGGGCGTTGGTCCGCTGTTGCGCCATAGTTGATACCTCTAGGTCTGGATCCGGTTTCTCCAGTACAAGCGACGCTCCTTTGTCCATCAAGAGTTCAGCCGAGTCATAATGGCCCCCTTGAATAGCACAAAAGAGGGGGCTCAAGCCTCTTTGTGCCTGAGACCAATCACAGCATCTCGTGGGCGATCTTCGAAAGGCTTCATGCCAAGAGTACTCGTTCACAGGCGATCCTAGGTCCAGAAGCGCCCTTATCACACTGTTACTTCCCATGGAAGCGGCAATGTGCAAGGGGTTACCTCCTTCGATTGTCTCCTTTCTGCTGGCGAATGTGTAAGAGTTTGTCAGGTTCGCACCCATCTCTAAGGCGCGCAGCACAGTTGGTACAATATCGTGGTACGCACCCCAAGTGAGCGCTATTGAACATCGGAATGGGTCCTTGTAAAGCGTCCATGAGGCTACAAAGCTCAGAGGCCCAACCATGGCAGCCTGTGGTAAGTCTCTGGGTGCCAATAGGGCACAAATTTGGGCAATGATCTCTCGAGGTAAGCTGAACAGCCCCCTGGGGGCCTCAGACTTGATGTTGTTGTTGTCTGTCATTTTGAAATGTTGCGGATTGTTTTATAGGTGTAGTGGCCGCTCTTGTGCAAGTTGTGACTGCTGTTTTTGTGCAAGATAGAGAAGAGATATTTATGATCAAGTTAATTGTCGAGTATATATAACGAAGCTTAACTTCGAGGCCGGGTTCGAGAGGTGAACAGCCAAGGTGAACAGCCAAGGTGAACAGCCAAGGCGAACAACGGAGGCGAGCAACTGAGCCGGGTGAACAGTCGACCATGATGACAAAGATGAAGGGGCAAGAAGAGAAACAAAGTCCGTATATACCAATGAGAACAGAAAATTCAGAAGCTGAACAGTTGGAAGGTAATATAGACGTTGAGCTGAGAGCGAAAGCGGAACGCGAAGGTGAGACGGGAACGGGGGCGTCGGTATATACCAGTGGAAAACGCTGAAGAGATAAGTTGAACGGGAAGGTATATAGAGCTTAAGCTGAGAGCAGAAGCGGAACGCGAAGGTCAGATGGGAACAGGAGTGTCGGTATCTATCGTGGAAAGAGAGTGTTTGTAAAGTAAAAGGTTTTGTATATTTACAAACTCGAGATAGTCACATCCTGTTGTGGCAGAATACACCAGCGTCAAACTCATGGGAAACTACTAGCAAGCACTACCAGCCGATGACAATAGACACTCGTGCACTTTCTGAGTCGAACTCTGAGTAACGGCAGCGTGGAAACTTATTATTACTATTGTCATTAGACACACCCTTACGGTTGAGGAATAGAAACGGATCCTACGAAAGCTTCGTTAAGAAATAGGTCTCCTCTCCAATGTATGCGCTTGCTATGTATGCCTCATCAAAGGTTCTTCTGCACAATACAACTCACGGCGAAATAGCGAGAATAGAGTGAAGAACTATTCGCAGAGTAAACAAGATGAATCCATACGTTATGCTCAACCTCTTGTACAATTTGGCGGCTCGGCCGTAATTACTCTCGAGTCTGGCATACAAATGGCCATCTCAAGCATGAAGCCAGGCACTCTGTCGTTTCTTGGCATTGTGCATTGGCGCAATGTATCTACTATATCCGCCATCCCCGAGATGTCTAGAGAACTCACTGATGCCAATACTGAAACAGACATCTGGTTTCGTCTGCCCGATACTAGTGATCAAGAGTCAATCTCCTCATTTCAATTCCATGCCTTATCACGCCGACTTACGTCTAGCTCTTGAGATATGACAGTAGCAGCAGCCTCTACTATCACTCTACCGTGCTCATCTCTACTATCGGGGTAGAAGAGACGTCAATACATCAAGAGTGCGCACGTTTATGTGAGCGGCAGCCACGTGGGCGGATAGTTCTCATCAAACCTCGTCTGACAAGGTCATAGTAGCATTTCTTCTGGAGAAGCAGGGGGGATGGCCATGATACGAGACTAAGAAGCTTGACAAGTTCGGAGAACATGGATTTCCGGGACCCTCGGAATGATACAATTTAGAGCGTGGAGCTATCATGACCGAAAGGTGAATGAATGTTCAGGGAGCCTTTGAATGGTGTAAGAATACAAAGAACTCGAGACTTAATTTGAAAAGTCCGAGCACCAGGAAGGGAGCAACTCCTTCAGTCAGCATCAATATGTTGAAAACTGATCTCCAAGACAGCTTCCCTTCCCAAATCAACCATCTTGAAGCTTCACAACTCAAAGCAACATGGATCCCCCACGTACAACATCAACAAAGCCGGACCCCAATTACCCCAAAGGGCAGGTTCCCAGCCATCCCCACATCCTCAAGCACCAACCCATTAAAGCACTTCTGCCGGACGATCAAGGGCGCTCCCGAGTCTGCGTGGTCATGCCTCGACCATTTACTGGACTCTATCGATATGCCCCCTGCCCTTGGCCGGGCATTAGGTTAGCAAAGGGACCTGCCCTCGGGGGTATTGCTTGGCGGACCCCGCAGCGCTGATTGGTCGGCCTGGACTTGCATGGATGCTAAGGAACGATACTCGCCTATCGCGAAGCCTCGTGCTGTGCAAAGATCGGCATAGAGATGAGACGGGCGTGTTACCAAGATGGGAGGTCGGTGAGGGTTATCACTTATCAGCAGAGGACTCTCTCTAATGGGCGCCCGGAGGTTAATGGTTTGATGTCCAACAAGGAAGGAGCAAAGTATAGACTTACTTTTGCTTATTGACAGCTCGTGATATTATGAGCAAGAGACGACGGGTTGCTACTGAGATGAAGGTATAAAGAGAACTGCCATTTCTTCCAACGTTTTCTCCATCTTGTTCTCCATCACTCTCACTTCTCTCACTTATACAGCCAACAAAGAGGCCACTCGGTCCAAGATGAAGTTCTCCGTCGCTGTTCTCCTCTCGGCCTCTGGTGTTCTCGCCGCACCCGCTCCGGCTCCCGCACCCGTGAGTGATTATATCGCCAGCCCAATATATCAACTTCGCTTCTCTAATTCTCAAGTAGCCCGGCATTCCCAGCGAGGCCAGCGCGCGATCTGCTCTCTCTGGCTTGACCGTTGGTCCTCCCACCAACGTCGGCTCCTACGACCGAGACCTTTTTCCTCACTGGGAAACTGTTCAGGGAGCATGCAATACTCGGTAAGTCTACGTCTCTGCTTGAGGTTATGATATATGCTGACTTGGATATCCTTCAGTGAGGTTGTGCTTCAGCGCGATGGACGAAACGTCATGACCAACAGCGCCTGCGCTGCCACGAGCGGCTCATGGTACTCTCCTTATGACGGCGCGACCTGGACTCAAGCCAGTGATATCGATATTGACCACATGGTCCCACTTCAAAATGCCTGGATCGTGAGTGTTTCCCCCGCATCATGCCTCACACCGACTTACACATCACAGTCCGGAGCCGCGAGCTGGACTACTTCTAAGCGCCGTGACTTTGCTAATGACCGCGTCCGGCCTCAATTGTGGGCAGTAACGGACAACGTTAATCAAGAAAAGGGTAGCGATACTCCTGCTACGTGGAAGCCTCCTCTGACGAGCTTCCACTGCACCTACGCCAAGAGCTGGATCCAGGTCAAGAGCTACTGGGACCTGTCCATCACCGGCGCCGAGAAGTCTGCCCTAGCCAGCATGCTCAACTCTTGTTAAAAAAAGGGAAACTCATCAAGTGGAGGGTCAATAAAGTGGCTGGTTAGGTGCGCATGTGTAATAACATGTCAGGCAACGTATATGTGCATATGTTGCGAGATATCGACTTTCACCAGCATGTTAGGCAGACAATGATGAATGACCACAAATTTTGCTTTTGACGAGTCTTCGTTATCAGCGTTTGAAGCACTTTAACATAAAGCGTAGCCATCTTTTAGATGCCAGCTGATATCGAATGTCGCCTTGATGTGTGCGTGCGCCTCCTAGTCAAAGTGTTTCGGAATCTCATCTCTTCAGAAAGTGCGATCTTATCAGTTATCATACTAGATTAGCATCAAAACTTAAGCATTATGTTGGTATAAAAGAAGAGACAAGTATAAAAAGGGGAACACAAGTGTCGGCGACATATCATGCCCAGAACAAGCATCTCGATAGTATCAAGGTCACTTTACTTCAGAGTCATCCAGTTTTGCCCATATATCATCGTGTATCATTACAAAGAAGAAATCTAATCTTAAGAGCGAGGTATCCAAGTATTGTTTGCTCTGTCAACGCCTCGCCCAGCTGTTTACATATACTCCATCCCCATCCCCATGCAGCCGCTCGTTATTAACACACTACTGCTAGAATCGAATACTCTCATAAACCACAAAAGTTGGGGTATCAGGGCCGCAGAAAAACTAAAAAATGAACCAAAAATCAAGACGCCAATACCCATGATGCAGCTCCTGTGTCAGCGCGAGAAAAGCGCGTGTGTGAAACCGCTGTCTGCGCATGGTGGTACAATGGCCAGATCATGGCCTCAATGTCACATCTCCCTCGTCTTCGCTGCTGAGGTACATATCACTATCGCCGAGCTCGCCCCTCGCAGCTCGCTGCGCCAAGTCCCTTTCAGAGTAGATTTCCTGCTTCCTTGTTTCGGCTTGCTGAAGGCAATCGACGTAGGTCCTGAATTTGACAATCTCGCGGAGTAAATATGCGCTCTTGCGCTCCCAGTTAGCCATAGCTTTCACAGCATTACTGCCCCTAGGTGTGAACGCTAGAAGCATGGGGCTGCGGAGCTGATTATGGGCCGTTAACTCTGCCTCGATGCCCTTTACGTATGCATCAAGGGTCTGGAGCTGATCTGCTTCTGATGCGGTGCTCGGGCGCATGCTTTGCGTCGGCGGCGCCCACTCTGCGATATGGATACGGTCACCCGGTAGTTTGCCTCGTCCGCTGTTATTGGTGAACGCGCCAGCAACATGGTCGAAGCTCGATCCTCGGAAGCTGCCACTGTTGACGCTCGATCTTCGACCATGGGCTGCGCTGCTTCCGGGTCGTGACGTCTTGCCTGGTGCGGTTTCATTGATAGCCGTGACTAGAGCGTTGTTCACAATGGCCTCACTCCATCCGTATTCGATGTTGCTTATACCACCCGTCAACGGATGAGTGCTCAGTCGAGCGCTCCAATAGTTCACCGTAGTCACAAACTCCTTACTAATCTCGGGCGTGCCAACTTGGAAGAGATGGACAGCACCATTGGGCAAACTAAGTGCCCAAACATGAGGGCGCGTACGTGAGTAACCAGGCGGCGGAAGGGCGGAAGCAAGTGTTTGTCGAAGGTTAAAGGTGCCTAGGTTCGTGGCATTATCTTGCCAGTTACCTCCTCCAACAGGCGCGTGTGGACCGCCCGCATTTCTGTTGCGGTTCTTCTGTCGCATAGACTTATTAGGCTGGAAGGAGAACAGACTCATCTGTCCTTTCTGGATGACGGCAAAGACCTCGGACCAATGCCTATCCTTGGCCTTCTTTTCCACGCCGTCCAGGTGATGCTTGTGGGTAATCCTTCCTTCCTTCACCCATGGAGGTCCGGCAAGCTCAAGGGACTCGTCCTCAAGAAGTTGTGTCGCCGGAATATCAGCGCTCAAAATCGACGGGGCAGTTTCTCCATATGCGTCTTCGTCCCGAATGATAGCTTGGCTCAGTGCGTTTGCAAAGCCAATAGACTGCTGATAGTCACCGCGTGGCATGGAAGAACCAAAAGAATCCTGTGAAAAGGAGGTTTGAGTCCTGCCCAATGATTGACGACTCCAGGTGGCCGAGGAGCCAGTGGGGGTCCATATAGAGTTCCCGTCATCAAAGCTGGTACGGCTAGAGGAGAAGCCGTTGCGACCCATGCCGTTACGAGATCGACTCTTGGATGTCCACCTCGCTGTGTTGGCCCGGCCGTTCTCCGGGATGCGGCCGCGCATCGACAGCTGGCTCTCGGAAGGGGCTTTGCTGAGAACGCTAGGGGTTCTCTTGAGCATTCCCATAACAGACAGCCCACCGCTGTTCGAGGGCGGCATGCTCAGGTTCCTCTCAGCTTCAGCGCCAAACAGCGGCAGCCGTTCATCCCTAATAGAGGCGTAGATCCCCTTGAGAACGATTTCAACCAGCTCCTCCCATGCCTTCTTGGTTCCGTTAAATCGAGATTTGACCAATGGGCCGCAATCATCATCGCCTTCCGCGGGAAGAGTGCCAGAATCCGCACGAGCGGGCGGCCTGAAAGAATTTCTGAAAGATCTGCGATCCTGCTCCGGGGGCTGTTCCTTGTTTTCGCCTGTTATCAGAGAATTTTTGTCTGGGAGGACACTAGGGCGGTGGAATGCATCTGGCGCCGACTCTTCAACGGCCTGCGTGATCGTTGTCATGGTGTTTTTAATAAATTGGCTGCGGGTCATCTTCTGTTCGATATCGGCCATGTGCAGGTCGGTGTTTAGAAGCATGATCGAATAACAGATAGTGTGAATCACATCTATAGTGAGTTAGCATATAAGGTCTAAAGAGGTAAAACATTATCTTACCAGTTACCACGAACCCATGGTTCGGATTGCAGTCACACCATCTCTTGGAGAAAGCCACAAGAATACGGTCCACCTGCTGGGTTTCTGCACGAAACACCAACCGACCGCACACTTGCCGCAGTGCGTGAACGATGCTCTGGCCAGTGAAGTCGTACAGCTCCATGTAGGCTTGTAGTGTTCGTTGCCTGATCGGCCCTTCTTCGCCCATCCAAGACGCAGCCTTTTCCTTCTGAATGAAATCCTCGTTGCCATCGAAGATCTTCTGTGCCTTTTGCTGATCATCTTCGGTAGGGTCCCCGATGACAAAGTCGGGCTCATCAATGGACTTGGCCTTGATTGAATCGAACGCGCCCAGTACCTTGGGACTAGGATCGGCTGAGCTTTCGACTCGCACGCTAGGAGTGGGAGGAGCGCTGAGGGCGGACTTGTAATCTGTACCAGTAGAGACCGATGCAGGGCTCGTTGCTCGAGCGCCCTCAATGGGCAATGCAAGGTTTGAACGGCTCGGATCGTCCTCTGAATCAGTCTGCTCAGGCCGATGGGAGGACTTTGTGACTCTGGCAGTGTGGTCTTTGGCGGCTCGTGGCGTATCGCGCGCTTGAGAGCTGTCTGTTTGTTTGGTTTTGACCTTGACCTTTGCCCTACCAGCCATTTTCCTGTTTGAAGGGCTTCCGTGGTCATCCTCATTATCGCTAGCTCCATCAAGATCCAAAAAGGAGTTGTTCCGCGTCCCGCTCGCCATTGTAGGTCTATCAGGGGGTGGGCGTGTGGGTGTGTCATTTCGTTTAGCTAGCTGGTCGTCGGACTCAGATCGAACAGCCCTGATTCTCGCATTCGGGCTCGGGGAGTAGTCAGGAGAGAACTCCCTCTTGTATCCTTCTCTTTCCGCGGCGCGGTCGGCGGGTTCTGGGGTAATATTCGAGATATCGGCAAGCGGAGACGGCCCTTGGGCCGCAGGAGTACCCTGGGCATTCTGACCAGATCGTAGATATGGATTCATGACCTTCCGCAGGCTACTAACCGGGCTCGGTTGAGGCAGCGAGACGCCCATATCTCGTTCAGGCGGAACCGCGATGGGGGCGATCGGAGGCACAGGTGGTGCAGGGGTCGAGACTGGTAACGGAGGAGGGTCTTCTGCAACAGACTTCTTTCGACGTCGGAAGAAGGACGAGGGCTTCTTTTGCAGGACGGGGTGATGAGAGTGCGAGGATGACGTATCCCTTGAGGGCGGGTTTGAACCACTAGAAAGCATTTTGGATTGTTCTGTAGAGGGAGTTGGTTGGGGAGATTGAGAGTTGGTTGAGTCGTGGTTGCTGTTGTGTGAGTTGTTCCTGGAAGAGCCAAAGACCCTCCTGAAAAATCCAGGGCGCTGTTCCTTGACAGGTGCAGGTGCAGGTGTCGCAGGCGCTGGGCCGCTGTGCACGGCCGCATCTTTCGACTTTTCATACCCAATGTTTGGTGCGGGCGCGGAATCATGGTCCAGGACTGGAACTGCAGGTGCAGTCTCCCGTGTATTAGCAACTTTGCGGCCCGCGACGCTCTTCAACGAGCGGCTGCTGCGTTTGTGTTCGAGGGGCGGCGGCTCTAGGGGCGTAGGTGGAGGCGGCGGGATAGCAGATTTTGCCGGCGTTGTAGGGATCGACGGCTCCCGTCGCGGGCCGCCGGGCACGGTCGGGTTCGGAGCTGCGTCGTACTCATCGTCGAGGAAATTATTGGGAAATTCGACTCGGAAAGGGGGCGGCTCGACGGTACTCGGTTGCGGTTGCGATGATTGGGGTCCGTAATCGAAGCTGGCGGATCTTCCAAAGCCGCGCGCCCATCGCTGGCTTCCGAGAACCTGTGCGTATCCGACGTCGACGCTGTTTGTGCTGCTGCTTTTGCTGCCCGGCTTTCCACCTCTTGAATGCATGGCTCTCGAAGAACCTGCTCGATGTCCCTCGCGCACACTGTTGAGACGCGGGAAGTTCGATTGAAAGTTGGAGCTGCTGTTACTTCGTCGACCGCGACTCGATAGGCGGCTGGAATCGTCCGCGCCTTCGAGATCCGAGCTGTATGAATATTGATGTCCGTTGACTCGAGGTGGTCCTGCGACAGTGTTTGAGGCGACCCAGCTCCTGGTTTGCTCGGCGGCGCCAAACTGGGGTGATGTTTCGTCGAAGGTATGTGAACGCGATCCAGACGTAGAACCGTACTTGTCGCTCAGCTGTGCCATGGAAAGCTGGTCAAGGGACAAGAGCATGTTAGCCACGAGAGAATCGCGGGTGACGTTCCGTGGAGATAGCGAGAGGTCGTGCGAATCTCGCTGGGTAGGGTATGGCAGACGGTCGGCCATATCGTCCTCGACAGGAGTAGGGTTCTCTAGGAAAGACTCATGCGCGTGAATGGCCGAGGCCGGCAATCTAAGCGCCCGACTATCAGCTGTGGGCAATGACTTAGACACAGCGGGCACGTCTGGAACCACTGGCGAGGTGTTGTCTGACGAGTCTTGGGACGGAGGCGTCTGCGGGTGCGGAATGACGTCCCTGGCCCTGGACAACGGCGACGCAAGGGATGAAGTGTTGGTGTTGATGTTCAGGTCGGTATGGGGCCGACGTCGAGTCCAACGGCGAGCATTGTCTGCCGGTAACGATGGAGACGAAGACGAGAACGAGGGCGAGGGCATGGCGCACGTTCTCCGGGGGCCGGGTTGGGAGGCTTTTGTCTGGATCAGATCCAATCTTGGGAGGCAGGCTAGCAAGCCGGCTTCCGCTCAGTCGAGGCGACGAGGCCGGGATTGACAGCCACGCGCGAGGTGTTAGGCCAGTTGGCTGTTGGCTTTCACTGGGCCGAGAGTTGTGACGTGACAAAGATCAACTCTTAGGTAGGTATCTCGTCTCTCGACGGCGCGGCGAGGAATTTCAGGTAGTACGGAGTACCTGCGTCCGACAAAGAAAGCATCGCGCGTTGCCCTGCAGACTAGTAGTCAAGGGTCCCCCATTCGTCCCATTCGCTCGCAGTCTTAGGAGAGGCCAAGAGTGTGCGACAGGGATGTTGATGCAGGGGCAGATAATCAATAATTCAGCCTGCGAACACCATCCACACGACCACGAGTCTCCCGCGTTAGTAGAGGACTTGTACTTTTGACCTTTGTGATGGTGGACGAGTGCGCACAAGAAGAATGCGGAGAAGAATGTAGATGAGACGTGTGAGCGGGAACAGGATAGGCACATGAACGGGTTGCGCCAAGGCTCACAACAAAGAGTAAGAGTGATGATGAGGCGCGTGTGTTTGTGTTTGCATTGTACCCGACTGCGAAAGAAATGGCACCTCCACTAGCTGGGTTAACCTGGTCCCCTGGAGACCGCCTTCACCATCATCACCTGAAGATGAATCCTGTACTCGCTGGCTGCAGGATCTCGCCAACCACTATAGCCAGCCTATTAAATCATGTATCGTGTACAAGTGGCCCATAGTTCATCCCTTCGACCAAGATTTAAATAAGAAGCCCCAAAACCTAAGCCCAAGAGGACATAAAGAATGATGATGATGGCGCCAATTCCCGACGGCGCTGGCACTAGGCGACGGGCCTCGAATCGCCTGAGGCGGGCCTTGGCAAACTTTCCGAAGCCCTTCGCCCGTCAACTCAGCAGCCAAAGTCAGCCTCAGAGAGTCAGGTAAACTCTTAACAGGACACCATGAACCCAAGAAAAGCAGGTTGCTTTGCGTACAATACGACCTAAAACAATCGCAGGCAACTTCTTACTTGTCGAATAACATAAAGCTCGAGGGTCTGACCCGGCGGGTTGGGCGGTGAGGCGGCTTCAAGACCCTGGAGACAGGGAAACCCCTTTTTCTGTAGCGTCTCTCTGTGCGTGAGCATCCTCATCTGCGGGGGCATGTGTATTATCAATAATTACCATATGGATCAATGTCTGGGTGGAATCTGGCGCTGGTGTGGGTTATGGAGAAAGGGGAGACAGGGGATGGCTGCAACCCTCCCGAACAGGTCATGGAAACACGGATAGCCCCTGGTCAGGCCATGTGGTGGTGGGCTATATTGGAATAGCATCGATTCCGCAGAATAGTTAGATTGTGATGGATACCTTCTAGCGGGGATGGACACTGTTTTAGATCCAATGCAACGCTAGGCTTTTCTTGAGTGGTTCCTATTACGGAAGAGACTATCGCAGGGTTAATGATTCGTGCTTTACTGATTCATCATGAGTACCTAAGCAGGCTTCAAATACCAATATTGCAGTTCATTGAGAATCAGTGAGTTACTGGATAACCTAAGTCTCTACTCCGTAGTGTCTAATGTTATACCCATCGTCGATGTTCATAGATATCCAGGTCTGAAGGGTAATTGCCGAGGCTCTCAATTGACTCCAACAACAATAACGCTCACCTAGAACCCAACGCACTGGCTTCTTTATACATACGTAGGTAAAACTCCAGCAAATCTCGGGTCTCACTCGGCGTGGAATGTTTCACCGTCAATGGCTGCATCTGCAAGGTACGTGAGACAAAAGAGCTCACTAGCTGACGTACAGTGTCTCGTGAGCTTGATCGTCCCCTGCAGGCAGGGGCTTGAAACGGAAAAGTGTACCCGATGAAAACACAACAGTCTTCTGTATATTACTAGTAGTCAACGCTTTCCATCAAGAACGTCAACACTGTCGTTCCGAGCTGGAGTTGCCATGTTCTTTTGTTGAAAGTCCTCAACCCAAAGCTAACCTACACAGTTGCCCATGTCCACACTCACCTGATCGCCTTTCGCAATCCGATGTAATATGAGTAGTTTACGATACCTAGTCAAAAGATGTATATGAAGCCAATTGGCTGAACCACCAAGCTCAATTATCTCTCAATATTTATGCAGCAACATGGCACGAATTGTATAATGCATCCTACTACGTAAGAAATATTTGGAGTCAACATGGACCCAAGGAAAAGAAATGCAACTCCCCGCAATTGCGCTGTCAACCCCGCACGCGCAGGGGGGGTTAAGCTCGATTTAGGCTGGCGTCTAGCAGCAATTGCACCTGACCTGTTGAAGATGGGGTCATCGTCGTACCGTGCATCCATTAACAGGCCTGAGCCTTTCTTGCCTTCAAGCTCAAGGCTTCGGGTGTATTTCTTCCGCTCAGCTTGCTCACTGACCGTTTTCATCGCTGGCCAAACCATATTCTTCCGCTGACCATTGAGATCAACTACAGAGGCCGTTTCTCTTCACTTACACGAACCGTTGACCTGGCCATTGGCCCCAGGTTGCAGCTCCAATTAGGCCGCTCTCCACTATCCTTCACCAGCTACAGTCGCCGACATGACCTCGTTTTTAATGTCAGATAATTCCTCTTCTCCCTCCAACAGCTGGCCACTGGATCAGTTTGTCCAGGATCCAGGGTATCTTGCCTACCAGGAGGAGCTGCGATGTCTCATCTTCAACACGGCACAGACTGCTGCGCCTTCACGCGAGACCTCCCCTGCTCCAGGAGAACATGGCCCGCCAAATGAAGAATTTATTGTGCAAGCTCAAACCAAGGCCGCTCTTTCTTCCGGACGGCGGCTAGAATATCTCAAAAACTACGTTGCCGAGGTAGCTCCATGGGTATGATATTGTGTCGACTTGTTGCCGTTCTTGCTCACTCAATGTTTTAGCTCGACATGTTTGACAGCAACCGGGCCTTCACCGTTCAAGTTCCTGTTCTTGCTCGCCGCTGCCCGGCTCTACTCTATGCAATCCTGGCTCTGTCCGCTCGCCAGATGGAGCGCAAAGAGGCAAAGCAGCATTCCTTCGATAGCCTAGAGCTTTACCAGGAGGCAATTCGGCTTCTGAACCCCCTATTACAAGCTCGCGACCTGACCATAATCCCAATCTGCGTTATTCTTTGTTGCCTAGAGATGATGTCGGCCAGTCCTCAGGATTGGCGTCGGCATCTCGAGGGTTGTGCCGCCCTATTTGATGCTTTCGATGTCAACGGCTTCAGCGGCGGACTGCTCCAGTCGGTTTTCTGGTGCTACGCAAGAATGGGTTTGTGTTCCTTCGTTGTTGATTCATAGTGATACTAAACCTACTCAGATCTATGCGGTGCTTTAATATGCGATGGAACACAAGGCACCTTGGTGCCCCTCGACAGATGGCTTCCCCCTGGTGCAAATCCAGACTCCGCCGCAGATTTCTTCCGGGACAACCGTTCGCCAGACATGCACGCCAACTATTCGGTCTACCTATGCTCCAAAGCCTGCGAGCTTATTGCCGATAGAACGTACTACGTCGAGCTCGGTGAAAACAATGGCTGCGACTCGGCTACCTTTGAAAGACGTTGGTCACGACTATGGAGCGATCTCCAGACTTGGCTGCAAGATCGACCAGGAGAAGTTATTCCTGTTCAATTTATCGAAAGCCGGCCGTTTCCCCAGATCCTCTTTGTTCACTGGGCTGGTATCTCGTCCAACCAGCTCTACCACACAGCTTGCACCTTGCTGCTCGGATCGAAACCACGAGAAGTGAAGCTCGATGTAGGACGTACAGGATCTGCCATCTGGCATGCTAAATGCATCTGTGGCATCTCGTTAACAAACCCGCATCAGGGTTGCTTGAATAACGCCATTCAGCCCCTGTGGATTGCCGGGAGGCTTTTGAGCCACAAGTCAGAACATCTGCTCCTTTCCAAGCTCATACAAAGTATAGAGGCAATGACTGGTTGGGCAACCTGCTGGCGCATAGCGGATCTCGAAAATGCTTGGGGTTATAAAGTTCGCTGAGCAGCCAGATGTCTTGCCTGTTTTGAAGCTGAGATATGCTTTGGACTACCACGGCCTGGTTAATCTGGTTGCCACTCATGAACTAGCTGCGCCGAGAGTGCATTCACATTCCACCCTGTCAACGACCCCACACGATTGATGCCACGCAGAATCGCATGCTGTTGCGGCTCATAAGTCATTCTTTTGGCGGCCATATATAGCGAGGCCAGAAGACTAAAGTCCCAGCTGGTTCGGGTGTCATTATTCAAGCTGATGCCGCAAATGCGTTGAGCATGCCACAAGGGGGACAGGTACACCGACCGACCGTGTTCTTTGCGAAGAGTACGTGGTCGGTTCTGCAGCAGCATCAGCATTGATGCATGGTATAGTTGGTTGGCTAATACCGCCGCTCCATTAGTAAAGAGCACAAGGGGGAAAAGTTGCTCGTTATCGTCGTTCTCGAGCATCGGTTTGAAGTCTCGAGGACGGTTGGTGTACCACATGCTGAGAGCCTCAGAGAGCGACTTCCACTTCTGAGCCGCAGTTGGACGGATCAAACCAGGCGAGGTTGCGTCGTCGCCGCCAAAACAATAATTGAGAACTTGAGCACATAAGAGAACTGGCTCCCGATCGTATTTGAGCGATTCTCGATACATGCCGTTGAGGGGTGATGAAGGTCCGTACGAAATTAGAGCAGGAACAGAGACGGGAGAGCCGTTCATAAGACCAACGCTGACATCTAATATCCGGTAAGCGATTTTCTCAGTATTTGGCGGCAAGCAGGCATACCAAGTCGAAGCATCATCCAAGACACAGCCAAGGCGACGGAAGGATGTTGCTCCTGAAAAAAAGTCGAATTTATGACACCAAAGCCCATGGTTTTGGATGGGCTCTGCCACGAAGATGGTGGAGTGACAAAGTGACGTCGAAGTGTTATAAACACAAAGGCTAAGGCGTTGCTCAGAATGTCGATACTCGAATCGTTTGGACCGGCCGGCAATATGCCATGTTCACCAAAGTCAAGTTCGACCTGGCCCCCAAGCGTCGTCAAGGAAAGAGAAAGCAGCGAGTCGAGAAGGGGAGCCGAGTCCATAGCAATGCGCGGTACTAGCAGGCCAAACGTCTGCTCCGTATCACATATATCCAGCTGCAAAGATTGTGAATTAGATACGGAACTCCTTACTCTGATCAAGGGTTACGTACCCAAGGAGCGATGTGGTATCTGTAATGGCGCAGCAGCTCAACTGCGCGATCCTGAGGCATATGCAGGCAACTGGGAAAGGTTTCCGCTTGGAATTGCACTAAAGCAACATGTTGTCGGCTCTGGGTGGGAGACTCGAGATATCCCCCGTTCGCGGTCATCGGGGACGTGGCGGATGCTGAGGGAGGAACATAGTGATCATGTCCTAACGATAAGAGGCCATCGAGCGCTGTCTCGTATGCTGCATTAGACGGTGAGAGGTCAATGGTGTAGCTCTTAGGATCTGGCTGCTCATGATTGCCCGTCGCTTGGGGAGAGGTGATGGTGCCATAACCCCCAAGATTGGGACTGACCAAAGCTGGAGGCTCGGGCTGTTGCTGGGTGATATTTCCCTCTGGTGTTGCCGATTGAGTTTCAACAGGCGTATTCGACTTCTCTTCTGGTTCGCTCAAAGTAGCCTCATCCTGTTGAAGTTGGCTGGGCTTGGGTGTTGTTGACTCTGGTATGACGAACTTTGAGAAACCGGCTATTAGTAGGGGATCATGAGCGAGGCTTGGGCAAAGCAACACGCACTCTCAGTTTAGCATATGATGGCTTTTCGGAGCGAGCTGGATCGTCGGACGTTTTTGCATTCTTTTGAAGGAATGATAACCGCGTTCCGTATTGGCACTCAAAGCCACCGTCAAGACATCGCTGGCAAGCGGGCTTCCCCTCATCGCCTGATGGCTTTGGTGTTAGTGGCGGTAAACAAACGGTCGATCGAATATTAATGCCATGACTTACATTTCCGTCTGCGGACCCTGCACTTGAAACAACCCGTCCTCGTCCTTTTGAGGCGGGTCTTTGATACCGCATCAGTCATGATGCAAGATGGATAATATGGGGGCCGGGAATGTGGGATGGGAGGGGAAGAGAGGAAGAGCTGGCGCCAAAGTGGGAAAGTTGAAGCATTTGGGGTCTTTTTTTCGGTGAGGGCCCCGGTGGGCTCCGGTGTCGCTCCTTTAGGCAATGCTAAACGCTGCAGCTGCAGATCGAGAGGTGACGAGAGAGGAACTGTTTAGCGCTTGGACCGAACCATTACTGACTCAAGATGGTTGGGGATATCTTCATGATGGAGGGGCAAGCTCTATCATAGCGCGGGATGAGATGGAAGATAAGAGAGCTGGATCGCGGAGTTTTCAGGCCAAGGACTCATAGGCTTTTCTTTTTCTTTTTCTTCTTCTTGATAGACCAGATCTTGTCGGTACTGTTACAACTTGCAATGGCTCCCTCTACTATCAAGCTTGCCTCTAGGCACGAAATGCCCCTCGTCGGCTTTGGCCTCTGGAAGGTCCCTGCTGACCAGGCCGCGGACACCGTCTACAATGTATGTAGTCTACCAAATTCTGGATGCTGAACTCTGCTGACTCCTACTTTCATAGGCTATCAAGGCTGGTTACCGGCTATTCGACGGAGCGTACGACTACCAGAACGAAAAGGAGGCTGGTGAGGGTATCCAGCGCGCCATCAAGGATGGACTCGTGAAGCGAGAGGACATCTTTGTCACCACCAAGCTGTGGAACAACTACCACCGCCGTGAGCACGCCCTGGCCATGGCCAAGGCCCAGAACGACGCCTGGGGTCTCGGCTACATTGATCTTTACCTCATCCACTTCCCCGTTGCTCTCGAGTACATTGACCCTGAGCAGCGACGATTTCCTGTAAGTTATCCCCCAGAATTGTTTGTTCAGTGACTAACTCTTCTCAAAAGGCTTGGTGGATGGACGAGGCCGGCACCGTCAAGCCCGACAACGTCCCCATCCGCGAGACCTGGGAGGCCCTCGAGACGGTCGTCGACGAGGGCATCGCCCGCTCCATTGGCGTGTCCAACTTCCTGGCCCAGTCTCTCTACGACCTCCAGCGATACGCGCGCCACCCCGTCTCGTCCCTGCAGATCGAGCACCACCCTTACCTCGTCCAGCCCGACCTCATCGCCATGGCGCAGGAGAACAAGATCGCCGTGACGGCCTACTCGTCATTTGGCCCCCAGAGCTTCAAGGAGCTCCCCGGCATCTTCTCCAAGCGGGCTCACGGCGCCGAGCCCCTGCTCGAGTCGGACCTGGTCAAGGGCCTGGCCGACAAGCACGCCAAGACGCCCGCCCAGGTGCTCCTCCGCTGGGCGACGCAGCGCGGCATCGCCGTCATCCCAAAGTCCAACCACCCGAACCGCCTGGCGCAGAACTTGGATGTCATTGGCTTCGACCTGGCCGAGGACGAGGTTGAGAGCATATCGGCCCTGGACCGGGGTCTGCGGTTCAACGACCCTGGCTTTTACCTACCTAACTACCCTCTGCGCATCTTTGCTTAAAGGCTGCGGGCTGGCTTTGCATGGATGGGAGCATATAGATACAAAATAATGAGATAGACGTTAATAGAAATGAAATTCATGAGGTTACCTAAGTGTGGATCATTGATGCATTCCAAAGACACGAGAGAGGTGTGCAAAGCAGGACTTGGATGAGTTCGCCATAAAGAGTGACAGTCCAGGTTCAGTGACCTCTATTCTGATATCATTAAGATTTATCACGAGTCTTTCAACGTTGCCTATGTCTCACGGCCAAAAAGTCATAACCAGAGGAAGCATCTTGACTGAGAGGTCTAATCAAGAAACAGTTGTAATCCATTCAACTTTATTCAGCCGTTGTTCACTATGAACCCTCCATAATCTCAGTCATGACATCGCCGATAGCCTCTCCACCGCCCTTACCCCCCTTGAGCTCCTTATTTGTAGCCTGAATAACAACTCTCCTGTAACTCGTCAAGCTCGGCGTCCCTGAATCCGTCACCTCGAGAATGACATGCAGCACCTGGCCTTTGGCGACGGGCTCTCTGCTCAGTAGCTCGGCGCAGCACTTTTCTGGTTGAGGGAGAGTCACCTCGACAACCTTGCCATGGGCGTCCTTCTTTTCAATCTTCATCTCCTCGACCTCGAACAAGGCAAGCCACTGAGATGCGCTGGGCTCACGGTACTGCCACCACTTGAAAGTCAGGTCGTCTCCGTCAGGGTCATATGTCTCTGAGGCGTCTAGTGTGATGGTACTGCCAGCTTCGGCTGAGAGGTAGACGGTCGATGTGCCCGCCGATCCGTTCAGCGAGATAATGGGGTGGTGGTTGGCCGACGACAGAGATGGAGAGAGAGTCCATTGGATTCTGGCAGCAAAGTCGTTCTGGTAGGCGTCCCGCCAGCGCCAGATAGAGGCATGATTCGACTTGTACGTCTTTCCATCCTGACCTTTGACAATGTCACACGCATCACTATAATGCTTGCTACCGAGTCCCTCCTCGCTGATATCGGTGAGTTGGTAGCGGCCTCCCCAAGAGCCGTATTCGGGATGTTCTGGAACTCCGAGTCCGTTCTGAACAAGGTACAGGAATGTGGGTGTATCGCCCTCAGGGATGAAGAGGTAGTCGGGGTATGCGGATCCTAAAGGTCCGATCTGAACATTCTGCTTGAACCACTCCTTGGTGAGCTTGGAAAAGTCGGGGCCGCCCTGGTCGAAGCCGTAGTATATATCGCCAGAGATTCCAGTCCACGCGGCCATTCCATACTGGTTCCAAGCGTGCACGGAGGAGATGTAGAAGATGTCGGGGAACGTATTCCTGATCCAGGCTCCGGTATCATCCTGGTCGGAAATTGTGTATATTCTTAGCTTTGCCCTCAGAGCGGCGAAGTCTTCCTCGGAGACGGTATTCTTGAGCTTGAATAGAACTTGTGCAATGACATTGGCACCTCCCCAGACCAAGATCCAGAGAGGATCGTCTGAAGGGGCCTTGATTCGCTCGAGGAGTAGCTCGCCTCCCTCACTAAGAGGGATATCATGACCAACAGCCTTGAAACCATAGACCTTGAGAGTGTAAGCGTTAATAGATGGACCATGCTAAGCAAAAACATGGGGTTGCATACAGGAGGTCCAGACTTGATTATGCTCTTCAAGTACTCGGCTGAAGGGTACTGAAAGTCTGGATGCGCGTGCTGGTTCAAGTTGTCAACTGCGCCAGCGTAGGCGTCGACGATCTTGTGCATGTCTTGCGGGCAGACTTTTGTCTTCATCCATGTCGAAGTGCAAGCAACGAGTCCTTCAGTCTGGAACTGGTTCGAGTATAAGAGATACCGCACGAGCGACTCGGCATCATCTGGCTCGTTGGAGATGTCCGACACGATAAAGACGCGCGGCTTCGAAGGGAATGACTGTAACTTGGTCGTTTCGGTCGCCATTGTTGCTGGTTATTAACTCTGGCTTTGACTCAATCTGGACCTCTACTCAAAAACCCATCGCTCATGACATACCCTTCTCTTCATTATATCCAACCCTGCTCCCCCATGTCATGTCATGCCTCTACAGGGCTCCGACCGAGAGACCGCACTTCTCCCGGACTTTAACCCAACATCTCATGAGCTTCCCAGTAAGGCAATTCTAAGCACTAGATCAGCTCTGCCGAGGTGTGGAGTTGACAAGGGTTTCGTGCGGAGATGGTGGCACCCCCTTTGAGATTCGGCCATTCGCACGCGTGTAAGCGGTCCCGAAGGCGTTTCTTTGCTTCTCCAAGAGACGTAGGGTAATGCCTTGAAAGGGAAGGGCGATGCACTCGAGGGGAATGCCAAAGGGCAGCTGATGTGCAAGAAAACTATGTGAGTGGAAGAGATAAACTGTAAGCAATATTGGAGCGGATGATAGGTTAAGGCGAAGAGGAACGCCATAGATCTCTACTAAACCCCTTCTCCAAACTTGCTCTCCCAACTTGATTCTGTTTCTGACCCGACTCAACGTTCTCTCGAAACCAACAACACAATGGGCTCCGTCGCCGAGTCGCAACCAATTGCCAACGGCCAAAGGCCAACGCCCGAGGAGCTCAAGCTCCAGCTCAACGGCACTTCTCCCACGTCCGAGTTCATACAGGCACCTCTACCGAATCCCTCGTTGCAGGTTACCGCCGATCACAACCTCAAGAGAGTCGATGCGCCTGTGTATGCGCCCAAGGCTGGCGAGGTGTTGCTTCACATCAAGGCGACGGGTATTTGCGGGTATGATATGGAAAACAAACCCTCTGCTGCGCTGCGATCTGACGTCTGGTTCGCTCACGGGTGCATAGTTCTGATGTTCACTTCTGGAAGACGGGATGTATCGGTTCGCTCATCTTTGAGGGCGACTGCATCATTGGCCATGAGGCGGCTGGTGTGGTGATTAGATGCGGCGAAGGTGTCAAGGACCTCAAGCCTGGTATGCGACCGACGAAACAAAACAAGACATTATATCTTGACCAACTTACACTTATTTCGTAGGCGACCGCGTTGCCGTCGAGCCCGGTGTTCCCTGCGGGACTTGCTTCTTGTGCATCGACGGACGATACAACCTCTGCGAACATGTCCAGTTCTCTGGTGTCTACCCTTACGCCGGAACACTCCAGCGATACAAGGTCCACCCTGCCAAGTGGCTTCACAAGTATGTTTTATCCTGATTCCGAACTGGTCAGTGGCAGTCAGAGGAAACTGACACAAACTCCAGGCTTCCTGACAATGTCTCGTTCGCTGAAGGCGCCCTCCTCGAGCCTCTCAGCGTCGTCCTCCACGCCATCAGCTCGGCTCCCATCACCCTAGGAACACCAGTCGTGATATGCGGCGCCGGTCCGATCGGCCTCCTGGCCCTCGCCGCTGCGCGAGCCTCTGGTGCTTGGCCCCTCGTCATCACCGACGTCGAGCCCAAGCGGTTGGCTTTCGCCAAAGAGATGGTCCCCTCTGCCACGACCTACCAGGTCGACATAACCAAGAGCTCCGAGGAGAACGGCAAGGCTGTGAGGAAGCTGTTTGGAGAGTCCGAGTATGTCCAGCCGCGGGTTGCGCTTGAGTGCACTGGAGTCGAGAGCAGTGTGTGTTCGGCTGCTTTCATGGTGCGAAGGGGCGGTATCTTGATGGTGGTTGGTGTGGGCAGGTCGGTCATGAACAACCTTCCGTTCATGCACTTGTCTTTGGCCGAGGTGTGTTCCTGTGTATTCTGGTGTGTTGTTGATGAGTTTCGGATACTAACACATGAGTGCAGATTCAACTTCGATTCATCAACCGGTATAAGGATACTTGGCCAGCGGGCATCGCTTGTATCGAAGGCGGACTGATTGGTGACGTGAAGAAGCTGGTATCTCATGTGTTCCCCTTGGAGGAGGCACTAGAGGGTTTGACTCTTTCGTCAGACCCAAAGAACGGCTGCATCAAGGTGCAGGTTGTTGACGACACCGAGACGACCTACTTCTGAGAGTTTTAGCATATAGACAAGCGAGAGTATTCAATAGCACCTGTTTCCCATCAAACTCGGCGCAATTCTCTAGTGTCTTGTATCGACCTGGGTATGTGACTGTCATCAGTCCATGTACAAGCGGTTGAGTCCGACATGGTCCGACTCCTGTTCGATGGTCGCTTGCCTTGAGCTTTCAACATCGTCAAGAATCAAGTCGATACGCTGATCTCCCGGCCTCAATCGCAAAACCTGCCCTATGCGTGACTTGAGACCCCATCTACCGATCCACAAGTGCCGACACAGCGTGGCCCGTCCACGGCAGATCTTGGCCCGGAAGAGGCACTTCTAAACGCTTCATGGCGAACTATGCTCGACATGGTCTTTCTCCGTTCCCGAATTTTGACCATATTGGCCGGGGTAGCAGCGAAGAGTCGTGTGGATTGTGGGGAACTGCCCCAGACTCAACTGTCAATCACCATGTTGGAGTCCGGGGTAGTGGTTTCGTATAAGTAGCATGGGGATGCCCAGCCAAGAAATGGTTTTGGCCACGCTTACACGCAATCGATTCCCTACACGGGTGATTTATACCTCTTCTTTTCGTCCATTTCTTGAGCATCTGCTGCGTCAGGATGGTGGCCAACCTGGAAAAGGCTGGTGCTGAGCATCTCGATGGCAATACCAATGACCTTGCCCATCTGGCCAACCAGGAGGAACACGAGATTGGCAAATTCGCATCCATCAAAAAGTATCCCCTCGCATGCCTGTGGTCTCTGTATGCCGTGTGGTGTATCCTGCTGGTCTCTTTTGAGAACCAGGCTGCAGGGAATATCATTGGCGTCCCCCAGTTCCGCAAGGATTTCGGCTACGCCTTTGGAGACGGTTACGTTCTTTACGCCAAATGGCAAAGCGCTTTCCAAGGCGCTCCGGTGGCTTCGTAAGTTGTCTCTCTTGCCAGTCTTCTGCTGGAGCCAAAGTCCTGACTCGATGAATTTCAGGGGTATCGTTGGCGCACTTGGATGCGGCGCCGTGGCCGACTGGCTAGGACGACGCATGGTCATCATCATCTGCCTCGTTATTACATATGCTGCAATTACCATGGAGTTTGTTGCTACCACGAACGGTGTCTTCTTTGGCGGCAAGTTCCTCAACGGCTTCGCAGTCGGCGCTCTGGCCTCCGTCACTGTGTCGTATATCGGAGAGGTGAGCATAGAATCTGTGAAACTGCTGTGCCTCGACTGACAACCATAGGTTACTCCTATGGCTCTCCGAGGTATGATGACTTGCTTGTCGGCCCTTGCTTATACCCTCGGACCCTTCGCCGTCGCCCTCATCATCAACGAAACCGGAACATACAACAACCGATGGGCCTACCGGGCTGTCTTTTGTGCGCAGTACGGATTTGCGCTTGTGGCTACCGTCTTTGTCTTTTTCATGCCAGAGTAAGCCGTGAACCAGTTGGAACCGAAGATGGATGTTGCTGACATGCAAACTCCAGGTCTCCATGGTGGCTTGCGTCCAAGGGCCACCAAGAACGTGCCCTCAAGTCACTCGCCCGGCTCGGCAGCAAGGGAGAAGAAGGCGAGAAGCGTCTTGCTGCAATCAACCAGACTCTCGACGAGGTCAAGCGTGAAACCGAAGGCGCCACATATCTCGAGTGTTTCCGAAAGTCGAACCTGCGCCGAACCATCATCTCGATCGCCCCCCTCTGCATTCAGTCTCTCTGCGGCATCGCCTTTGTGGCCTCGTATGCGACCTACTATATCCAGCTTGCTGGCTACTCGACTGGCGACAGCTTCAGGCTTCAGATTGTCCAGCAGGCCATCTCCATGATTGGAAACGTCATGTCTTGGTATCTGGTCGACCGCGTTGGACGTCGCAACCTTACCTTTTACGGCTTGCTGGTCCTTACTGTCATCCTCTGGTTGACAGGTGGTTTGGCAGCTGCAGGTACACCAGGAGCTATCAAGGGCACCGTGGCCATGATCATGCTCTACTGCTGGTGGTATAACGTTACCATCGGTGCCACTGCGTATACGGTTCTATGCGAGGTCTCAACCTCTCGACTGCGCGTCAAGACCATCGCCATCGGCCTGGCTTCCCAGAACGGCCTCAACATGATGTGGAGTTTCGTCCTCCCCTACCTCTTCAACCCCGACAAGGCAAATCTAGGGGCCAAGGTTGCCTTTATCTTTGGCGGTCTTGCCGTGCTGAGCCTGGTCTTTTTGTGGATCTACCTCCCCGAGACGGCGAACCGAACGTATGAGGAGCTCGATGAGATGTTTATAAAGAACGTCCCTGCGAGGAAGTTTAAAGGATACAAGCCGGATGCGCAAGCGAATGGGGAGGCTGTTAAGACGGCGTACGATGCTGATGTCGTATATGTAGACATAGAGTAAGGCTGGACCTTGTGAAGATGTATGTTATTGGAGAGGAGAAGAGGAATAAATATTCAATCACGAGGAAATGCCGGGTTTACTACCCTAAACGGTCGAAGAAACAACAGTCGACAAGATGCGCTGGAGGATAGTGGGTAGATCACTGAGACAACCACTGAGACACTGGAACCCCAGCGCCATTTGCCAACGGCGTGAAGCCACAGCCAGCCACTGTCGATCCTTGTCCCAGGAATCAGGTTTAGATGTCAACATCATCAGAACAATGCCGCTTTCCCGCTTATGTTTCCCGCTCAGGCTCCGTCTGATTAAGCTGGTTCCCAAGCCTAGTACGCCCCATACTAAGGCGTTCTCAGCCCCCCATGACCCCCAGCTCTCGGCTGCCCAGCCTTGGACTGGGTGTGGTGACGTCGTATTTAGCCGTCCCCTGGCCATCTGACATGATCATCATCCTTGCCTTGCGCACGGCTGCTTATCCGCTGTTGCCTACCTATGGCATAATCTAGGGTTCCGAGGATGGATATCAAAAGGCCCAAGGCTCGTCACTCCCTCGACGCCGCATCTCAGCTCACGAGATACTCGTACTCGGGGTTGCCGCACGTGAAAGCTGAAGGGAAGGCCGCCGCGACTCGACCATTCTCTTTCCCAGGGATGTTATCTATTGTTCTTGTCGGCCATCTCGACCTTGCTTCTGCATCAACTACCACCTAGAACCGCCGTCCATTCGACATTCACCATTGCTTCCTTAATGCCAGCCCCATGAGGATCATCACCATGGGCGCAACAACTCAATACTATCGCTCTCAAATCGGAGAGTCATCCGTCATTGACTATTCACACACCGATTTCCCCTGGAAGCTCTTGGTCAAAGATGTCTACTTTTTTCTCGTCTACGTCTGGGCCCTGCCCTGGATACTCTGGCCTGTTTATCCATTTGGTCCCAAGGAATTTGACGAGCTCTACCCTACTCCTCAGAATCTCTTTTGCGTTGTGGTTCACTTGGTGCTAGCCGTTCTGCAGCTGGCTTTTCTCTTGGCGTTGCCCTTTACTATAGTTCTCCCCGTATGGATGGCTGGCATGGGGATCGCTGGATTTTTGACCTTGAACTGGTTGCTTTGCAAGCTGCTCAACGGATCCAAAGAAACCTACACTTCGGATCCAAAATACGCCGAGGAGAAACCTGAACATGCACACGAGCAGTGGATCTTTCTGAATGGTGTAGCCGTTGGGTGCGTATATCCTCTCTTGCATCCGTTCTCATAACTGACCAGACCTAGAGAACATTGGATGATGGGTAATCTGAACCGGCTGGCACTCACTTTTGGGCGCCCTGTTCTAGGAGTTCACAATCGCACCTCTGGCATCATATTCGATGTTATTGAGTGTCTGGTCCAGCGCAATTTTGGCTATGCAACGGGGGACGTCCGAATCTGCTTCAAGATCATCAGAGACGTTTTGTATGATCCGTCAAAGTCAAAGGTCATATTCGTCTTGCACTCCCAGGGAGGGATAGAGGGTGGTCTGGTGCTTGATTGGCTGCTCCAGGAGCTGCCGCAGGACTTGCTGGCGAAGCTTGAGGTCTACACCTTTGGCAACGGCGCAAACCACTTCAACAACCCCCATCGCCACCGATCCTCACAGGCTCTAGCCATGCTCAAGCCTATGTCCGCTATGAGCACGGTTGTGTCTGAGACCAGCTTCGATTCGCCCACTGAAAGTTCCCAGGAACCCAAGGATGAGCTATCTGTCAAGGTTCCCAACTCTTTTCAGAAGGAAACTCATCCCAGGTCGACTACTCGTTCCGTCTCCGCGGCCAAGGATCGGGCCATAAAGCACGTCGAGCACTTCGCTCACAGCACAGACTTTGTCGCCATATGGGGCGTCCTGCACTTTGCTACCAACCGAATGGAGTCGCCGGAGCTCCCGCGTTTTCTGGGCAGACTATTTTCTCGCGCGGATGGCCGAGGAGGTCATCAACTAAACCAGCACTACCTCGACGGCATGTTTCCCCTGAAATTCGATGAGAAGACCGGGAAGTACACCGGAGCCGACGAAGACAACGAGTTCATGAACGAGGTCATCAAGATAGGCGAGGAGGGCGACGCAATGTCCAACACTCGCGAGGCCTTTGAGATTAGTTGGGCCGGCACCCAAGGGTTCGGCAGTGGCGACATCTCGACTCCAGTGGAGGTGCACGGCATCTCCAACAAAAACAATACGGCCAATAGCGAGGTGCGGGTAAAGGATGTGTGCCGGTTATGGAGCTATCGGAACGGGCAAAGTCCCATCGAAGTTCCCCCAATGCTCATGGTTGAGAATGGTATGCCGCGGATGGCTACCTTGTAGGGATGTGGGAAGCACCGCGGCGGCAAGTACGGGGGCGTGAAAGAGTTACGACGGTCATGGCATTAATGTATGTATGAGTGGATTGAAGAAGCATGAGACTGCAAGGCAGGGCATTATCGTACGGACGGTTGTATAATTAGCCCAACTGTTCGGTTTGTTAATCATATAGTTCTCGATTCAACGAATGTGATCTGAGACCTCACCGGGGGGGTCTATCGCCACCCATCTCCGCAAACTGCCAGCATATGCCAGTCATTCCATCCTGACAGGTCGCCCCGCCTCCGCAGTCCCACGATCTTTATAAAGTGGCTCTACGACAATCCGAGTTCGTCTGTTTCGTCTGATGTTGTAAAGGTTTAGAATGAGAAACACATCCATATGGCCCATGTCGCTCAAGGGCACGTGACCATACGTTCCTCCCGTCAGCCCTACCCAAGGTACCAATCATCTTTCAATGCCCTTTGAGATGTAGAGTTTATAATTGATCTGCAGTGAGAAACAAGGGCAATCAAGGAATACGAGAGGGTAACTAAAGACTTTGATCTATTGATTGATGCATTGTATCTGTCTAAAAGGTCTATTGTAGAAATGCCACTTAGATGGGCAATGAGTGCCGCTTTCAATCTCAAATGGCAAAACTCCAGACCTATTCTAGGATCTATTCCTCTATCAGGCATTCAACCAGAAAATGGTTATCAAAACTTGTAAAAGACCTCTGGGCTTTGTAAACTATCGTTGAGGTCGACGCGTTGCTTTAGGGGGGGGGGTTGCATCCAGCAAGTTCAGTTGCGACGCAAAAGAGTGGTTGTCATGAATTCGTTCAGTCATATAATCGTTCAGTCCTTGGACTTGTGCATGGAGCCAGTGACATAGTTCTCCTCGAGGGCGTTGATGCGCTCGACATCCTGGGCGTCCAGAGTAAAGCTGAAGCTGTCGAGGTTGCTCTCGATGCGGTGGGGGGTCAGGCTCTTGGGCAGGACGACGTTGCCGCGGGCAGCGCTCCAGTTGAGGAGGATCTGGGCAGGAGTCTTGCCGTACTTGTCAGCAATCTCGACAATGGTAGGGTCCTGGAGCTTGTAGCCCCGGGCCAGAGGGGAGTAGGCCTCGATCTTGATGCCGTGCTTGCTGCAGAGGTCGACAAGCTCCTGGCGCTGGCAGAAGGGATGAACCTCGACCTGGTTGACGGCAGGGGGCACACGGGCGTTCTCGAGCAGGCTCTCCATGTGGGCGGCGCCAAAGTTGGAGACGCCAATGGAGCGAACCTTGCCGAGCTTCTGGGCAGTCTCCAGAGCGCGCCAGCTCTCCAGACGCTTCTGCTCGTCCTCGGCGGGGGAGTGGATCAGGTAGAGGTCGAGATAGTCGAGGCCAAATTTATCCAGTGAGGTGCACAGGGCCTCGAATGTGGCCTCGTAGCCGTGGTCAGCGTCCCAGAGCTTGGAGCAGATGTAGACCTCCTCGCGGGGAGTGCCAGTCTTGTGGAGCCAGCGGCGGATGGCCTGGCCGCAAGCCTCCTCGTTGGCATATCGAGCAGCCGAGTCGATGTGACGGTAGCCAGCGTCCAGCGCGGCAGTGACGGCGTCCTCGGTCTCCTGGCCATTGGGGGCCTTGTAGACGCCGAGGGCAACCTGGGGGATGTAGTTGCCGTCGTTGAGCTTGACAGAGGAGACGGAGCTGGAGTGAGGGTGGACGGGCTGGTTGGGCTGGTTGGGCTGGGTGAGCTCGACGAGCTTCTTGACAAAGATCTGGCGCTCAGGAGAGGTCTCAGGGGTGATGGCGGAGGGAGCCATATTGAATGAAGGTTGAGTGTTGTTTTAAAACAGACGCTGTCTTTGCAAGAGTGAATCAGAAAGAGAGAGAGGCCTCAAGGGTATCGAATAGAGGTGGTTTGATAGAGGCCCTTGGAGTGATGGACTGGGGTGATGAGGATATTGCAGCCAGCTTGGGGAACTCTCCAGGCCTTAAATATTCGAATTCATGGCTTCCATATCCCCCAGATCTCGATCAGCCTCTCATCCGAATCCCTGGCCCTTGGTTGAGCACGCCGAGAAGCTGAACAGTACTCGTTCATCTTGCAACCTCACCCATATACACTCACGGCCATCCGAACACCACCCTCTGTTAACTGACTCGACGCCCTTGTGGGCTGCAGACTGATCCTAGGGACCCCGTCCTATCGACTCAAGCTAAGTACCTTAATAAGAGGGTACATGTTGAGCGTCGTGGAGTGGGACGCCGGGTGGTGGAGAGAAGCTGGCGATAACGCGAATGCGGGATTTTATCTTGAGGGTCCAGTGTTTTTGTTTTCGTGCCTCCAGTCTGTTAGAGACGAGCAGACAAGGCAGAATGACGGCAGTGTCTGGCCAAGGAACTCGTCAAGGGAACTCCTGTAACGAGCAGTGAGCGGCGCAGACGCCTCATGCAAGATCCCTGGGAGATACAGATATATCCACATTAAGATGGACCGTGAATATCAACACCAGCGAGTTTGGCGACGCTTTGGGGGCTGTCTGACAACATTTTGGAAGGTTTGGACATCAAACTCTTATTGGTGGTGGAGGAGAGATTATCGTCCAGTGAGTGTCTTTGGACGCTCGTTATCAGTTGTTAAAAACCGAGAGTATCGCGAGATAACAAGAGCTCGCTGAGCTGTGTTGAACAATGCGTGTTGATATGGGATTGTAAGGAATTGAAACGAGTTCCCGATCACTATACCTGTTGTCACTTTTACTGGGGAGCTGTCCGAGTTCGGTTCCGTTCAAAATTACGGAGGAGTACTCCGTACGGAAAACGTCAAAATCACCCGGGGAAATGGAGTTAGTAGTAAAAGCGCACTGCGTACTAGCATTACAATATAGTGACTGTACAGTGCCAATGAAACGGAACTCTTTGACCAATGAACACGCGGCAAGCATACAAAGAAAGCTTCACACCGTCAACCTTCTCTCTCGGTCATGTTCCAATCTTGATCCCTGCAAACATCGCGAACTAGTTCGACGTTGTACCGTAAGACGGATGAACATGACTAGGTCTTCGGCAACACGGCTGGCATAACTGAAGCCTCCGTTAACTCCTTTGATCCGCCTCCCTGCAGCCTTGTCACGCAGCTGGACACCATCTTATCGCCATCTGCAGCGCACTCGGCACTCGAGCGATTGGCCATCAAGCCTTTCTGCAGCTTTGGAACGACCCACGTAATGGAACCTCAGGATATCTGACGGTTTTCTCGCCAGCCGCGTCAGTTTCTAACTGACCGAGACAGAGCTGTCCGGCCGTCGACGGCGCACAGGGCGGCTCTCACGCCCGGCAAGTGGACTCGGTCTGTCGGAGACGGAGTCCATGCATCCGATCTCGTTGGCCGGCCATGATCCGTTTACTTGTATACAAATGTCTCAAGCCTAGCCATGATGTACGGCAGTGGAGACAAACGGACTCTTCAGCCTGCTTTCGCCAGTTTCCTTGACTGTATCGGACGGAGTTGTGCTCGATCTGAACCGAAACTGGGAAAGACGAAGAACTTGCCAATCCTGAGACAAGGGATCGACGTAGTCAACAAATGCCAAAGATTAAGGATTGCCGTGACGTCGTTTCCGCTATCGCCGTGGGCCAAAACTCCTTGACACCTTGGGCAGATCCAATAATTGAACGACAACTTGTCAACTCTGGTGCCGAGTGGCCGGTTTATCGTACCAGGAGGCCTCAAATCTCTCACGCCAATTACAATATTGGTTAGCAATGGGATCGATGCTCATGGCGGTGTCCTGACGAGTGTCTCAACCGCCGATGCAACAGGTATCAACCCGATGAGCTCTTGAAACAGCAACATCTTCTACCAATGCAATTCTCGGACGGAGCATGTCTCTTTCCATGGCCCGGGTGGAGTGTGACTCGGCCTTCTCGCCTACAAGTCCCCAAAGCCTTGATTCATCCAGAGTAACAAAGCTAAACATCTGCATTTGCATCGGCGTCGAGGTGTTAGAGTCAAGAGAAAATCTCACATGAACAGCTGAGTCAAAGGCATGAAAGCCCAACTCACTATCAGCAAGTTCACAACACATCAAGACTGAGCTAAGCTACGTCTCATCCTGCGGTGCTCAACTAACGCCGAGTCTGAACATGCCGCTGTCGTTGTATCTCAAGTCGTCTGACAGGAAACGCCGTCCTACTGCTGACTGGCATCTTGGTCTGTCCCCACAAGCCACGCCAGGGATAACCGCGCGCGGTAATTCACTGCAACTTCTCCTCAACTCCTAACGTCCTTCAGCCCGCCTCTCACTTTGCAATGCCTTTTTGCAAACTACCGTGCAACTGGCCACTGGAGAACGGGCATCCTTACGCTGAGGGCGTTATCTCGGATGTTCTGACTCGTTCCCCAAGGACCGTAATCACAAACAGCAAAAGCCCAATCATTATCTTGGTAATTCCGGACGTGAGGATAGCAAACCTGGCCGTAGTCCCCAGTTACTGTATCCACTTTCACAAGCATCACCGTCACGGAACCAGGCACTCCTCATCAGACTGGAACCAAGTTTACAACCTGAATTATTGCGTAGCAGGACGCCCTGTCGGCCAACCGTTGCCCTCGCTGCAAACCGTGGCATTGTCGTTGGCTGTGCAATGCAGGGAAACCTGCATTTGCCTTTTCGCTCTTGGCAGAGCAGTTTGCGCTCTCGTACAAGCGCTCTCCTCGGAAACTTGCTGACCTACAGACCCAGTATCATTGCAGGTTCTGTGGCAAGGAAAGACAACGAGAGGGCAAAGCGCTTCTTGGGACTGCTGTGATCCGCGGAATATCCTCGTTGACGATGGCGCTGTGGCAAGAGGTGATTTCCCATGCCTCTCCTAAGTCCTAAGGAACGTATTTACGGAGCGAGGGAAGAAGCAGGCTCCTGAACATCGCTTCCTCAATGAGGAGGTGTCGAGAGTCGCAACGCGGTCAGATTTTGACAAATTGGTTTCAGACAGCCTAGTGGAGCAGACCGTTCTAGAGGTATTGATTGACGTGCTCTATTACTTCTATCTTGCGGGCTGTTTTATTAGTTGTAGTCCCTTCTATGGTTTCCCTCAGTCTATTCCAAAAACGCCTATTCAGATCACATCACACTGTACATTCAATACAACAACCACTAGTTCCATGAGACTGACAAACTCCAGCCCTCGGAGCCCGGAAACCTGTGAAAAGTCCACATGTCGTCTGCTCAGGATTCTCCCCTCCTCCGCAGATCTGCAACAGTCCCCAACCCCACGGGCCTCCTCTCTGGGGCCACGATCCCATCGCCGTTTCCCGGCATGGGCGTTGCCTCGGTGGCTTGCCGCTGATAACAAGACGTCGAATTCGCCCTACTACGTAGGCGGCGAGTGTCCAAACTCCACGATGCGCCCGTTGAACTGGATCCCCCCCGACCCCGACCTCACCATCTCCACCCCCTCCTGGGACGCCTGGGAC
>JAJODA010000311.1:0-43160 GCA_021730345.1 Fusarium cicatricum | reverse complement strand
CCCTCCGAGCTCCTCCACCATATCAACCAAGCATGTCGGGCAACGCGGAACGTGATGATGGGAAATGTGGGAATGTAAGGCGAACAATGTCATCACAGGAGATATCAAGCAAGAAACAGCATGCAAAGTTTAAAATCTCTTATCTTGCACGCAAATTCTCTCCTTCGAACAGTATCTCTCACGCAATTCCATCATGTCCAACTATCTCCCATCCTTCTCAGCGCCAAACTCGAGGCCGACATCGCCCTTGGGCACGCCCTCGGCTTCGAGGCCCACGAGTTTCTTTGCCAATTCAAGGGCAAACTCTGTGGTTGGCCCAACGCGAAAGAACTCGACTGCTGTCCCATCAAGAGCCAATAGTACCCGGGCCAAGGAAGAGTCGGACCCTGACACTACCGACTTGGAAGACATCAAAAACGAGAAAGGCGAATCCATTGCGGGACGAATTGTTGGAGGAAAATACATCGACAGCAGTAATGAACAAACCGATTCAGACTGCGGCCCCGTTACGACGGTCGATATCGACCTGCCTCTTACCCTCACGGAATTGATCCACGAGAAAGGGAAAGACTACATCGTTTTGGGGTTTGCCACTGGGGACAAAGAGAACCCTTTCAACTGGAACCCGTGGTATAAGCGCTCCATCTCGACGATACTCAACCTCATGACGCTCTTTATCGGCCTTGCGACGACGGCGTACAGCTCCGGTATTGGTAGCATGGTCGCTGAGTTCGGCGTCTCTAATACAAAAGGTCAACTGGGCCTGTTCACCTTCAACATCAGCTGTGCCATAGCACCCATGGTCCTGGCTCCATTCTGCGAGCTTGTCGGCCGCAAGGTAGTCTATGCTGGCGCGTTCCTTGGCTTCTCGCTACTCTTCATCGGTCTGGCTCTTGCTAAGAACATCGAGACCATCATCGGTCTCCGCCTTCTGCTCGGTCTCTTTGGTTGTGTGGGAACTATCCTCGTTGGCGGCACTTTTGACGACATGTATGAGCCTCAACAACGAAGTCGTCCTATGGCCATGTTCAGCTTCGTGGCCATCTTTGGTACGGTCGCTGCTCCCATCTATGCTGGTTTCATCGATCAGGCAATAGGATGGCGCTGGATTGAGGGCATCCAAGGCCTCGCCAACGTACCACTCCTACTCCTCATCTTTTTCTACTTTCCTGAGACGCGTGGTGGCGTTGCCCTCCACAAAAGGGCGAAGGCGCTGCGAAAGGCTACTGGCGACGAGCGCTATGTGTCGGCTGGTGATATCCTGACGCCAAGTCTGCAGTCAATGTTAAAGGCGAGCTCAGTCAAGGCTATCCATATGTTGGTAACAGAGCCTGTAGTATTTGCCTTTGGCCTCTGGATCGCCTTTTGCTGGGCCGTCGTCTTTCTGTTCCTTTCAGTCATCCCCATCACATTCACAGAGAAGCATGGGTGGTCTGAGGGTGTGAGTGGCCTGCCGTACATCTCTCTTGCTGTCGGCACTACGCTTGGCTGGCTCGCACATCATCTGCAGATGCGCAAGTTTGATCGCCTGGTGCAGGACCCCAACATCAAGGTCACACCTGAAGCACGCCTTTACGGTGCCATGTACGGTGCCGTGTTCCTCCCCATTGGTTTATTCATCTACAGCTTCACCCAGTACGCGTTCCTGTCGTGGGTTGGTCCAGTCATTGGGCTAGCTCCTATTGCTTTCGGCATATACTTTGTCTTTGAAAGTACATATAGCTACACAGCTGACTGCTACGGTGAAAGCGCCTCGTCCGCTATTGCTGGACAGGGGTTGATGAGAAACACTTTGGGCGCAGTCACTCCGTTATTTGCCAATGCTTTCTTTCACAATGTGGGAAGCCAATATGCTGGGCTCATCCTGGCTGTGTTTGGCACCGGGTTGAGCTTGATCCCTTTTGTCATGTTCAAATACGGACATAAGCTTAGGGCTCGAAGTAAGCTGGCCCAGGAGATGTAAGTCGCATCAGTTTATGGCGCGTCGATAAGACGGCCGCACACTTTAGTGGATATCAATAAATACCACTATCAATATCCACGTACACTCGCTTTTATTTGAAGTTGGGCTGGGATGTGCTTGAGGTTTTCACGCGACTGGCAAAGTTTGTTTCAAGAGTGGCATCTAGCCATAAACAAATGACTAAATTGGACAACCTGGGATACATTCATTTCAGCATTTCTTGTAGTTTGCACGTAAGAAGGCGAACTTTACGGGCTATAATCCTTCGAACCCTACCATCTCATTTTCCGATGTTCTTTTCTACAATGTACTTCATTCATCAGATGAAGTCGCGCTCAGAGAAAGAAATTGCCCTATTTTGCCACACTAGACAACGAAGCCATAAGTTTACTAAGGGTGAATACAAAGAACTCTGCATACTAGTGCCTCTGACGAGCTTTCTTTTATCATGAGGGACCCCGAATCGCACGTGCCCATGTTTGCGTCGATGTGGGTGTAATCTCATCCAGTCTATTCTCTTGTGCTTAGGCGATAATAGCTAATTTCTTTTTTTTTCTTGTCTCTCGCTGATCGTACGATGTCGCGTCCACCGCCTCTTGCAATACTCGTACGGGGCCTGAAACAATTACTGATGATGCCCATATACAATCAATACCAGCGTTGTATTGGAGGAATGGCCAAAAGCCCAAGTGGATGAATGATGCTGCTGCTAACTCCCGCAAGCAAGAATCGGTAAAAGAAAATGATCTCTGGAGCCTGAAAACAGCTCAAACGGATGAATGCCTGTTTTAAAACTCTAAAAGTCCAAGACAAGTAGGTATGTCGCATCGGCGACATCAAAGCATCGCTATGTATGGTGGCAGCTAATACCAATTCAAATGGAATTACTAACAACGTGGCATTGTTGGATGCGGAAACAATAATCTCCATTTGCGCATTTGGATTGTCTCTAAATATGCCTACAGTAAATAGTCTTGATTGCGGTGCTATCCCTCACCTTCTCTGTGATCCAGTGGCCATCTGAATCTGAGTCTTACTCTGCATGAGCTCATTTCCGACCGCGACGGAAATGATTGCTCTCATGTTGAGCCGTTATTTATGGGTGTGCCTGAGCTCGACACGTACTTCATCACTACAAAGTTACGCCATGTACCTCCCACCTGATTTCAGGCTATGCAACGAACTTTGGACCTGCTTGAGCATGTCTACCAGTGGCGCGTGGAAACAGACGACGACGACGACGCACAAGGCCGAATCCTCGGTCCATTTGGAATGGACCCTCAGGAGCCAAGTGCGACATCCAGAAGTTCCAATCAAGCATCATCGAGCAGCAGCCATGGATGTCCCGATGGCGGCCAGGAGCTTTCAACTACCCATTCATCAGAGGATGATGACGGTCTCGACACCTTGGGCCTCGAAACTCTCAGCATATCCGATACCACTCCGAGTCACGAGTTCAAAGTTTTTACAACAATCAACAGTCTTCCCAGTGAGCTTCTGATAGAGGTCGCTACCAACCTGGACCCTATCGACAGAGCTTCGCTGGCCTTTGTTTGTCGCCGCATGATGTTGGTCATTGGGGGAGCATTGAAGATGACACCTGACAACAAATGGCTCTTCTTGAACCGTTTGGAAAAGGACGGGGTCTGGTGGTCGGAGATTCTATGTCAATGGTGTCGCCAGTTCCATCGTCCCCGGCGAAACAGGGGCTGGACTGATGAGGAGGCTCATCGAACTTGCATATGGCACGGCGACGAGAGAATTTCCCGGTACACAGTCTCCCCCTACTTACCCATTCAGATACACTACGACATTTTGGCAGCAGTCTTGCGATGTCACCGTTTTGGGTCGGGCATCTACGGCACGGATCGCCTCGCCTCGTGCCGCGAGTACAGACAAGAGGAAGCCAAAGTCTTGTGCACCGTCACACCACGGATACTACGGAGGCATTTATTACTCAAATGTGAGACCATCTTGCTGCCTGGCAAAGTTCGAGACAGGGTCCTGGAGAATGTTTCGAGGCTTGAGCAAATGCTACATCGACATGTTGAACTCAACACCATCTGTGGCCACGCCACTTGGACCGGGACGATAGCCTTTGCTTTCCGGCCTGGTATTCGAATGCCTCATGGCCCAATTCTCTTCACTCCACCTTATCCAACAATTCAGCAGTGTCTGTGGACCCACGAGAGAAGCTGCTGGGTGCGTTGCGATGCAATAGCCAGAATCGAGGACCATATCACGCGGACGTGGGCTTGCAAAATGTGCGCTACTGACTACAGGATGGATGTAGTTCACTTGGAAGCCATTCGGATCAACATACTTGTTCTCACATCTTGGAAAGATCTAGGGCGAGGCCGAGACTTGTACGACACACAGTGGCGAGGGCACCTTGATCTTGGCGTTGATAACTCTGGGGCGTCTCGGGCTACTGGGCTCTGGACTGCATATCGGCAGTTTGAACACGGCACGAGAAAGGAAATTCGAATCGGGTACGTCCCATACGTGCCTGATCGTAAGATTGAGGAGTTGTTGGACAAAGCTTGATCTCTTGGACTATCTTTGAAAGGGGCTTGCTCGCAGAAATGTCCTTGGTGGAAGACAATGTATTGTTGAAAAGTGTCTGGTTTGAGCAAGCATGTAGCTTTATATGATCGGAATCTTTCATATGAATCTAAGCGCATAAACAGATAGTTTAATACCACATCTACCAAGCTACAGAATCGCCTATTGCCTCATTGCAACCATCCTGCGACCGGAATTCTAAACCCACGGAACTCGAAATGTTGGCCAAGTTCATCGCCTTGACGAGAATAGCATCTCCCTCAACGTTTTCTAGAGTTACTCAAGGCCCTATCAATACGCCTCTTATCAGGGTAGTAGAGAGACAGAAACTCATCTAACAACATTGCCTCAACTGTAATCCGTAAAAGACGGTAACGCCGATTGTGCCAAGACCATCCCCTCTCGGAGTTATCAGGTCATTACAAATGGCTCTTGAGCTACGGGCGCAAGCCTCCTCTTGCCCGTTATCACCGGCCATTCCTTTACCCCGCATGCATCTCATGCCCAACGCCAATCAGCTATTCCTCGATTAGATTAGCCCTCTATCCTTTCGCTATCTGCTTCCTCTCTGGGTTGAACCACCATCGTCGCGTGAGGGTTTTGCTTTTTAGTGGTAGACCAGCGAATAACACCCGAGTCAGGTATATAACTTAACATCCAACTCATTGTTAGCTCTTGCTCCCTTTCACATGTCTAAATCAGCTCAAAAGGAGTTGTACTCGCCACCAACCAGCCGATCCACCATGGTCCAACGCATCTCTCGCGAAGCTGGTCTCAAAGCTTTCATCGAAGCCATCGAGAAGGATGGCTGCGTCATCATCAAGGACTTCACTGACTTGGTGTCCCTTACAGAGGCGCAGAAAGAGGTGCAGCCGTATCTGGACGCCTCTGCAGCTGCGGCCGGAAGCACCGTAGGTGCCCTAAACGGCGGTACTGCAATATGCACGCGTCTGGTTGGAAGGAGTCGAACGGTGCGGGAAAAGTTCTTTTCCGACTCTTTGTATCAGGTTCGTACAGACAGTAGTAGATGAACATTCAAAAGGGTGGAAATAACGAGTACCAGGACCTCGCAGATTACTTCATAGGACTAGAGACCACACATTGGTATGGAAGTGAACCGAAAATCACCAAGTCCCACCCTTTGCTGTCCATCTCCATCACGATGGACTCCCAGCCAGGATCAAATGCGCAAAAGCTTCATCGGGACGATAAAAACCATCATGCGAGGCATACAAAGACCGACAAGTACTATCGAGGACGAGATATGCTGTTCGGCCTGTTTGTCCCCGGTTGTGATACCTTCAAGGCCAATGGAGCAACTCGCATCATCCCGGGCTCTCATCTTTGGGACGACGAGAAGCCCGACTTTGGGCCAAACGGCGATCTCGGCGTGGTTGATGCTGAGTTAAAGAAGGGACAAGCTTTTGTCATGCTGGGCAGTCTATATCATGGAGCAGGACAATACTCTCTGCCATCCGGAAGTCGGACGGTACACATTATGTTTATGTGCAGTGGCGTCCATCGACAAGAGGTATAAGATGAACTTGATCATTATTTCGAGGAACCCACTTCGTTAACGCTCTCTACCTAGGAGATACCCTTCCTCAGCTATCCCATTGAGGATGTGAAGACTTATTCGCAGCTTGTGCGCGACCGACTTGGATGGAAACAATCTGAGCCAAACCTGGGCTGGGTCGATCTGAAGTCGCCTGAATACCTACTGGAGTAAGGATCATCAGAATAGGGGTTCGAGTCGACCGGGTTCAGAAGCGGAAGTTCCAGTGTTACTTTACCAACCGAATAGCGCATTGTCTCTGATACTACAAACGCTCTGCTATGAACCAGACCGTCAGCTATTTGCAGCTTGACTCAGGTGCCCCATTCTAGCCGCTGTAAATTACAAGTGGCTGTCATTAACTGGATAGCATCATAACCAGGCCTTCTCTTGATCCTCGAGTCCCAGCCAGGGTAGAAGCCACCCTTGAAATGAGGAAGCTAGCCATGAACAAAGCAAGTAGCTGAGGTTGTTTGAACAACTTTTGGCGTGTCATTTTTTGGGCAAGATGAGTAGTGCAGCAGATTGATGCCGCAGGGAAACTCCAACGCGTGATCATCGTGAATAGTAAACGCAGTATTCAACTGGGTGTTTAGGCTTGTCGTTCAGAATATTGTCTGAACATGGAAATCAAGAGGATCACATACATTAATTGGAAAATATCGTATGCTCAACAGTTCCGCAGTTTACAGTCCAGACGATGGTTGCTCATCGCGATGCTTGGCCATCACGTACAATCATCTGCACCCCTCGTTTCGCTAACCAGGCCATCTCAGACTAGCATCTAGAGTCACTAAGCATCGTTGTAAGTGAGTTAGTCTAGTTTGAGTTATGAAGTTTGCGCCCAAGAAATTCTTTACTTTTTGTCATTTCAGGGCGAGCTTCGTTTCCCTATTCAACCATATCTCGTAAGTACGACCTCCACTATATAGAAAAACGTACTATACTTGGTGAGATGAGAACTGGATTTGTTCCAAGAACTAAGTTGTTGCTTTATATAGTTATACTCAGAGCAAAAACAGTACAAAATATTACGGTGCTAACTAGCTTATTCCTTGTGGGCCGCAATGTGTCCAAAACGTTACCTAACTAACTTAAACGCGTTTGTGATCTACGGGAAAACGGAGCACAAAGATGGAAAATAGTTCTTCCTTTACTTTGCGGGACATCTTACAAAAATAACGCGTACAAAGTGACAAAAGTTCTCAGGCATAGTGCCGCTGGCATAACAAGAGCTTATCTGGTCTCTCCTCTCCCACATTCTGTCTGCCCCTCATATTCTTTCCACAACTATAATATTCCGCCATGGCCACTCCTCATTCCGCAACAGACCCAGTGTGCGAGCTCTTCGGCGGTATTGAGGACAATTTCAAAAACACCGATATCGGCCATGATCGCTGGTATCTACTCGTCATTGCTTGTATCGCCGCTAGCCCAGATCCCGAGGCTGCCAGGGCGCTCTACCTCTACCTAACCGATCAGCCACAGCACCAACAGCCAGAGGCGCGGCAGGCCTTGGTGCGGCGGCTGCGAGAAGCGCTGCTCAAGACGATATGCTTGGTGGGTGTTTGCAAGCCCATCGAGGCGATATTGGCAATAAGCCAAGTGGAACAGCCCGAGGACCAGGATCTAAGCTCTACACGCGAGGGTTGGCAGGCGGATGCGTCGAATCACGAAAGGGCTCTGGGCTGGTTCAACCAGATCTACACGCGTAATGCCAAAGACACGATAGGCCTATTCGACGCCCACAAGGACTTTGCCTGGGTCTCGTCGGAGATTACATATGGCCTGTTTCTGTCCGATCGCCAGGTTCTGAACGATGTCGAGACCCAGCTCGTTGTGCTACCGGCCATCATGAGTCAGAACTTGCGGTCCGAGACGCACTGGCATATCCGAGGCACACGTCGCATCGGCGTTTCAAAGAAGGACGTCCAGGTTATCTGGGATTCGGTGCGAGCTGTCGCTGACTTTTTCGGAGTTGAGTTGAACAAAGTACCCACGGTGGATGAAGTAGAGCCCGATGTCTAAGTAGAAAACCCGAGTCAATGTCTGCTGCACTACCTAGGAGCCACTTAGACCAGATTAAAAGATAGATGTCAGCGATAAGTCCATATACTTTGGTTATAGATGCCAAGAATGCCTATCGTCCATCGTCGACCTCAAATCTGCAAGTCAGACTTTACAATTAGAGTGAAGAGTCGCGATTCACTATAACTTTCGAATGGAGTGGTCAATCTGGTGCCATTAAAAGAATCACTGCCGTGTCTGAGAGGACTATATAAAGCAAATTTATACATTTAACGATGGACCACTCATACTTCTCATTGTACGGTATTCTGCGCCACCTGAAGGTAGCTGAAGTATCCCATCATCAACCACAAACGCAAACAAAGTCACCTCAAAGTTCATCCATGAGCACGTATAACAAATCATCCAAAGATCAAAGCCCAAAGTACCGTCAACAAACAGTGGCTTTCAGGCTCAAAGAGAAGCGAATCCGAGCTCATAAGTGAAGCCGACAACCATCTTGGAAAATTCCAAGACGTGAGTAAAGTCAACGGTACTGATGGTATCTTGGGCAGTGTGGATATCTTGGTTGCTATCCTCAAAGGTCGATTCAACGGCAAACGCTGAAGGGTAGCCTGCCCTCGTGGCAGACGCATGGTCGGAACAACCATAGCCACACTTGGTGTCAACGGGTGGAAGGGAAGTATACTTTCAAGGTCATCAGCATCACGCGGAAGAATGCTTGAGGCAGTGTTCAGTATGGTACTTACAGCAACAATGACTTTCTTGAGGAATGCAGTCAATGGGGCGTTGACGTTGTCTGTGATGATGCCAGCCACCCTTCTCGTGCCAGGCTTCACGTAACCAGTCATATCCTGGTTGAGCATGGCTGCCACGTCTCGGCCATCGCGGGAGTACTGCTGGAAGATGTCACCACTGCCAAGGAGACCAGCTTCTTCGCCGGCATACCAATGGAACTCGATGGTGTTTGAAGCCTGGTTGGAGGCGATGCGAGAGTCGGTCAAGAGAACACGGAACGCTTCGAGAATAGTGACGGTTCCCGAGCCATCATCATCTGAGATCTGTCAGTGATCATTATCCTCTTGATATCTGCACTTGATTGTCCATACCAGCACCAGGCGCACGGCCAGAAACCCGGTTCTGAAGGTTGACTGAGTCCTGATGCGCTCCTACTACAATCGTCTTTGCACTCTTTCCCGGAATCGTGGCAATGATACTCGGTTGTCGGAACGAATGTCTAAAGGTCGCGACGCTCACATTCCTGGCTCCGCTGGCACTGATGATGGATTGCACCTGTCCACGGAGCCATTCTGCGGACTGCTGTCCGTAAGTTGAGGTGTAGTATCGATTTTGGAAGTTGGAAAAGGTCGTCAAAGCGGTGCGCATACGTGACTGGCTCAGTTTGGGCAGTAAAGACCTGACTGCAGTGGTTTGCGAGACAGCACCAGGGAATTCGGCAATTACTTGAAGTCTGGAGACAGGCTCGTCATCGAGATCTGTAATGTCGATGAAATGCTTGTGCTCCTGGGGCTGGTCAGACAAGTAACCATCCAGTGATTCTATACTTTTTTGAACTTACAGCTCTCAAAGCCCACTTCTCTTCCTCTGTGACGGTGCGGACCTCTCCAGGTGAGAGTTCGATCTTGAAGGATGGCTCTTTTGGCGCCTGTCGAGGAATTGATAGGGCATCTGAAGTGATGGCAAAGGCCATCAACGCTAGAGAGAAATGCATGGTGATGGATATGTGCGATGATTCTCCAAGTTCCTAGTGATAGTCGAAAGTAGATGATGACGACCCAAGAAGTCTGGGAGCAAGTAGTCGTAATAGTGTTAGGTTTATATAGTTATATGTCCGCCAGTCTAGTACCAAAGACGCCTTACACAAGGAACTACCTAGAGCGTCATTATCATCTGACTCGGTCGATGAAGTACGTTTCTGGCAGGAGAAACACAAAGGGTCTTAATGCACTCACTTGTATGGTTACGTTGCAAGGTTTATGGTTGTTTAGCAATCTATCCGACTCCAGCTAGACCCTGAATTGCACACCATACATTGCTTGATTACGTGCTAATCTTCGGGTGATCGACCTAGTTTTGTATGGTGGCATTACCAGGTTGCAGCGGGCCGCCTCGGCATATCCTCTTCGGGCAGGTCAAACATCTATCAGCAGGGACTTTAGAAAGTCTTGGCATCTTGGCGGGGTTGAGGGAGTTGAGTCTAAGCTGATCGATAACTGTTGATCATGCAATCATAGTGATCAAGAGCTTGGTTTCTGATTGGCATCGAGCGAGCAATTCACAAGGCCTGTTGCGTCAAAGCTATATCTATCAGGTCAGATGCAACATGCCTCCACCAGTTGATACGTACGATATATCAGCATGTCAAAAGTTGGTGGCCAAACTTGGACTCCTTCCTGATAGGGAAATGTGGACTGACTTGATACTGTTCTTATGTTGGCAATGCTAACTAGCGCCCAGGACATGATGCATCAACCTTGACAATCGATGCCTCATGTATGCTACCGCACGAGTAAGGACCAACAGAACTATCGTTAAGGATGTTATCAGACATATGGGTACGTCAATAAGGTGCAATAGCCTATGGAGCCAATCAGTCCTCTGCATGTGGCGTCTACCAAGATTACCAACTAAATACGCATGTTCAATCACACTCAATCTATAATATATCTCATCAAAAGACATCGCCAAGTCAAATTCCTCAACAACTAGGAAATGCTATAGATGTCAAGCTGGCCTTTGGTGCCATGTTTTCTGTGGTGCCATTTCCTTCTCCAAATGCGAGTTACTTCAACGATGACAAAAACCACAGTTGCTTTCACATATTCAACGCCTTAGTCCGATGTCAACCCCACTGCCTAATATCAGTCTTCTTTGTTGCATTACATGAAAGACTCAGACCTAATTCATTGTTTGATCTCATGTGAGTGACATTGATGAGACCTTGCACATCAGCGTGGCTACTTTTTCCTTAGTCCACAAGGCCCGGTCAAATATCAATTTGTTTTACGAGTCAAGCATAATGTACGCTTTCGAATTCAAGCCATTCATGAGATAATGAACAGCGTTACCACGGGAGAGTTCGGCCATGCTAAATTTTTGCTGAGAAAACATGATGATGTTTCAAATGGAACTAGGTATGTCATACATCAAACGGGCAACTTGACCGATTTGATGGCTAGCCGTTCAGGGCTCATGTAAATTCTGATTGTCAGAACTCGTGTGCTAAGTCTTTTCCTTTCAATTACTTCAACAAGCTGACGCAGCAGTACCGGTAGTTCCCTGGCGTGAAAAAGTTTCTCTTCTGCTACAACATGTGATGTAAAATTGAAATGTTAACAACGATGCATACAGTTGACTGACATTCCCGCCACACTCCAAGCCTGGCTTTCCGAGATCTAACAGACTACACGTATACGTATTTATCGGCGCACCTTTTGTTCCTGGCCTTCTCACTAGTGGTGGTTCGCACCAGCGTGTTCTCAAACTCTGGCCATTGGAATCTCGATGAATATCATCTGTGGAATTTATTGGAAATGACACCAAACTCGACTAGTGACTTATCGCCTTTTTAGTCATGAATTTCTTTCCGAGCTTTATTGGGACGACTAAAATCATACTGACCGATTTTCTCCCATCTCATTATCTTTTACCCAGGACAGGCAAAACCTTCATTAGTGATTTTGAGCATGTGCTGGTTAAGAACATTAAAAATCAGCTATGGTGTCGCTCTTCGACCTGAAAGTATGCGATAAGACTTGCCATAGGCGATCTACCCTCTTGGAACTAGTTGCATGTGCTCTGTTTTCTGGAGTTGCACAGAGATCTGCTGGGAGAAGCCAGACATTATAGGGTAACATGATGAGTCGTTAGCCGCTTTTCCGTCTCGGATGCTTTTTCCGAAGCTTACCGCTCCAGCACACTGTCGATCCTTTTTCCGACACGGTTTTGGTTTCTTGAAGCGATCCTAGCGAGAAGCTCGCCGATTGTGTCATTTGCAGGCTCAAAGATAGGAGCAAGGCAGAGAGAAATCTGATGGGAGTATTGATGAAGTCAAATGGGTTCACATCTATACTGAGGAAAACAAATTACATCAAGCATGGAGATTTGACCCTACGTTAGCTGCCTGGCATCCTTCCCCGCACTTATCAAGATGATGCATTGTCTCCGGATTCTCCAGGTTCACAACCCTGCCATTCCACTCAAGTTCTTCTGGGTTCGGCACTGGATGACCAAGAACAGTGAAGAAACCAAGGAACCATTTCATCAAGTCCATGCGCCATGCCTAAACAGACAACAAATCCGTCTCACCCAACGCAAACCACAAGGGACGACGTATCGCAGCAGCGGGGTAGTGCTACATCTAAGAACCGACATGTTACGTATAAAGATCCGCTGGATTCCAGAGCCGATGATCGAAAACCCTCAGAAAGGTTGAATAGAGAGCCGCGGCAGTTTCTGAACGCAACCACCATGGCCATCTCAGTGCTTGCCCTCGCCGTTATTCTCCCAGTGAGCCTAGGTCTTTTTCACAAAGTCGATGCCAGGCTCTCGTTGAGAGCACAATCTTTACCAGACACGGCCCAGATTATCGATCAGAAGAGCTTTAACGTCTTGGACAAAGTGCCACCTCCGAGTCAGGCGAATGCCACTACGGTACAGTTGCCAAAGGGGGTTGGGTTGGATACAGCTCACCAGTATTAGAAGTTTCTTTGGCCCGGAGTTACACATAAATCCCTCACCGACCGACCGTTCCACGTGTATGACCAGGAGTTTTACGATGTCATTGGGAACAACCCAAGTTTGACCTTACTCGCCACTTCAGACACTGATCCTATCTTCCATGAAGCTGTCGTGTGGTTAGTAGAGTATACCTGGCTTGGCGCCTAGGTGGACAGACTGACCCGGCACATCAGGTACCCTCCCACCGAAGAAGTGTTTTTTGTACAGAATGCTGGTGATCCGGCAGCGGGAACTGGATTGGAAAAGTCTTCGGTGATCCAAAAGATCTCCCTGGCGGAGGCAGAAGCCTTGAGGAATAGATCACACACAGCGGCCCAGGTAAAGATATCCATCGTGCCATCCACTCCTCAAGTTGTCAACCCGAATGGTAAGCGTAACAATGCAGTTGGAAAGTCATAACTGAATTTTAAACAGGCGGTACAAACTACAAGGGTCAAATCATCTTTGCAGGTGAAGGTCAAGGAGAGGACATACCTTCTGCACTGTACCTCATGAACCCTGAGGAGCCTTACAACACTACTGGTAAGTCATGATATGTGGGAAGAAAATGCGCATACTCACAAGCAACGCTAGTACTTGTGAACAACTACTTTGGCAGGCAGTTCAACTCCATCAACGATGTTGCAGTCAACCCTCGCAATGGAGACATCTATTTCACCGACACCATGTACGGATACTGGCAGTTCTTCCGCCCTCAGCCAGGTCTGCCAAACCAGGTCTACCGGCTGAACGAGGCAACTGGTGCTTTGACTGTGGTCGCCGATGGTTTTGTCTCTCCAAATGGTAAGCTTCATCAACATTCAGGACGAGGAAGTCATGACAATGGCGTTGCTAATGCGATGAGCATCGCAGGTCTCACTTTTTCTCCGGATGGCAAACACGCCTTTGTCACAGATACTGGACTTTCTCATGCGCAGTTTGGGTTGAATTTTACACGACCATCCTCCATGTGAGTGTTTTCAAGAGGTGAAAACTTGTATAAAACTGACAATGTTGTCTATAGCTACCGTTTCGACGTCCAGCAGGATGGCACGTGGGAGAATCGCAAGACGTTTGCATACGTTGCAGCGCGTCTTCCAGATGGTGAGCTTGGCCAGTTTAGCTTTATTTTGAGTAAAGACGAGATCTACCTTGCTAACCAACCGGGGATAAACTGCAGGCATTCACTGCGACTCCAAAGGCAACGTATACGCAGGCTGTGGGGATGGCGTTCATGTTTGGAACCCTTCAGGGAAGCTCATCGGAAAGATCTACACCGGAATTAACGCGGCCAACTTCCAATTCGCTGGCCAAGGTCGAATGGTCATCATGGGGAGAACCAAGCTTTTCTATGCCACTCTGGCAGCCTCTGGGGTAGGGCTCAACTGAGAGACGACTAAAGTACTATAGCCACATGCTCTTGACACTACAGTCTCTAGTTCCGGGATGGTATCACTTGTGACACAAGAATGACACCCTGTACTACTCCGCTCAACCCGATATCCACTCCCCTGTCAGCCTGTCCCTCCTCTTTGTTGAGAAAAAAGAGAACCAGTGGATCATTAGGTTGCCCTCGGTTCAACAACCCTGCAAGCAGGGCCGCCCCAGTAGCACCAACCGGAACTCGTACCGCCAGTGTCACGATATCTTTTGACCCCAGCAGCGTTCGTTGTACGTTTCTTCGACCCACCGTTTCTGGGACGTTTTAAGAGACACCGCCGGCCGACACCTGATACGATTGGGCCCCATACAGCAACATATTCCGGGACAGGCAGCTAAATCCGTAACCAATCATACCATGACAGATCACACCGTTCTACTGTCTTTTCGTGTGCTTGGCGTTTTAGAACTAGACATGGGTGCATTTGTGACAGGGTAGATAGAACACGTCGTATATTTATGTTTCGATCGGCTCTACGACTGCCTGCTCTTCTTCAATAAATATAGTAGACATTTGGCTTTACTTACAAATCACGTCACCTACAAAGGACTAATGGAATTCCATGTTGTCGCTCTATATACCCTGATCGTAAAATAGCCTTTCGTCTCAATGTGCAACCCTACAGCTTTCAACTGCGCCGCCTGCTGCTTGGCATGGGCCAGGTAATGCCGCACAATGTCCCTAGGCGAGACCCGTAAACTGCAAGGATACTGAAATTATGTAAACGACCTCTGCCCCTCATTCTTGTTAACCTTTGACTCTTCCATCCTTATACTCTTTTGCTTACTAAGGTGCCAGCTGTTTCTTCACCAACCATCCTTTAAAGAGCGAAAACCAATGGCCAGTGAAAGCACTCCGGCTGCGGCCAAGTCGCCCGAGCGCCCCAAGTCTGATGATGGGGCTGTCTCTCCTGCACGGCAACAGAATCTCGCGTCATCACCAGCAGCTGGAGCGACAGATGCGCCTCCGATCGAGGCTGGCGAGGACGATGAGTTCGCTGAAGATGGTGATTCAGCGCTGGGAGAAGATGCTAATAGTTCCTCTGCGTCCATCTCCTCGAGCATTCTGGAATATCGTACCATGCATGGAAGAACGTATCATTCAGAAAGGGGAAATGCTCATTATTGGTAAAAGTCATGGTATCTTAAACCGCGCGATGGACCAGCTAACCGCCTGTAGGGCGCCCATCGACGAACAGCAGAACGCTGTGATGGATATTCAGTGAGGACGGAATGCTGTCAACTTTACTGAATTGAGGCTCACCATTACAGTCATCACCTCCTAACTTTGGCAACGGGCGACAAGCTTTATCTCGCCCCTCTTGAAAAGAACATTGAGGTATGACCTGCTATCTGGAAACGCTCACCAATTGCTTACTAACTCTTGCCCAGAAAGCTCTTGATATTGGAACTGGGACAGGTATGATAACATTCCGCTCACTTGCCAGGTGATCGAGTCTCTCACATATCACTGGTGTTTAGGAATTTGGGCCATGTAAGACTTCATGTGTGGAAATGTATTGCACCTACTGACATTTCTGTTAAGCGACTTTGCCGACCAGTTCCCTTCTACTGAAGTTGTCGGCACAGACGTGTCTCCAATTCAACCCTCTTGGGTTCCGCCGAACCTGAAATTGTGAGGATTCATGGACCACTGGACCAGGTGACCGACTAATGTGACCGACTTTTATAGTGAAATCGAGGATTGCACTCAGCCTTGGACTTTTCGCCCAGACTCATTCGACTACGTGCATATGCGCTACCTGGTCGGAAGTATTGAGGATTGGGATGCTCTATTTGAGCAGGCTTACCGTGTCTGCAAGCCCGGAGGTTGGGTTGAAAGCTACGAAGGCGTCCCTATCATGCAAAGCGACGACGACACTGTACCTGATGATAGTGCCATGGCCGGCTGGGGCAAGACGTTCATCCAAGCCGGAAAGAACATTGGTCGGACGTTTACGGTTGCAGATGATAACCTCCAGCCGCAAGGCATGGAAAAGGCAGGTTTGGTGGATATCCAGTCCAAGACTTTCAAGGTAACCTATAGATCTCTCCAAGAATGCTACACTTGTTGTGGGAACTAACACAGCTTCAGATTCCCCTCGGACGGTGGCCAAAGGACCCGAACTTCCGCAACATAGGACTCTTTGCTCAGACAACCCTTGAGGGAGATATAGAGGGTGCTGTTATGCACGTGGCCAGCCTCGCATGGGGCTGGTCAAAGGAGCAAACTACCCTCTACTGTGCTAAGCTCCGGAAAGAAATCCGTTCCGGCAAGCATCATCCGTATTACCGGGTCCGAGTTGTGTACGGCCGGAAGCCTGAGGCAAGGGAGACTCGTGGTGAGAACCAGAACTAGTTCAGAATACATATATAGTAAATACGATCAAATATAGAACATACCAATGATTCAGTGGTTCCTGAATAGCTGGTTACGCAGCGTTGCATTGACAAAGACTGCTGATATGATATGGGTCGAGTCGCCTTACTTGGTGTTATCTGAAAGCACTTCCCGTATTTCTGTTATGAGAAGCTATTGAAACATTTGTAGAAGACCTCGTAAGTGGTGTCCTCGTTTGATATTTGTCCACCAAATATCAAAGGGCCGACCCGATGCACCGTTCCTCTAACGAATCATGAATTTGGGGTTAAGCACAACCGAAACATGATTAATATGATACTCAAGATAGTTATGTCTTGGAGTTTCGCAACCCTATCAGGAGATTCATCAGATATGTCGTGCTCAACTTGGAAAGAGATGAAGCTGAGTGTAATCCCCTTAACCCCAATAGCGTATATCCTGTCATCATGATTGGACCGTCAGTTGGAGAGGATTCTACCAGGGGTTGGTTATCGCATGTATGCAAGTGAACAGCTTCCTGATGGAATTATGCGAGGTGTGTGATAATTCAATATTTCTTCCGATATGGGATGTCAATTCCATCGAGTTCAACCAACTCGGAAAACACCAAACACTGCTTCCGATAAGGAGCAGAATCGATACTACAAACACCAACATGTTTAATCACACAGGGTCTCACGGTTCTTCGCAAGCTTGCGTCCCATGTCAACAACAAAAGGCTGTTTGCGATAATTCACGACCAATCTGTGGTAGATGTCGAGGCGGGATGATTGGGAATGAATGTCTTTATACGAACGACAAGCAGCTTGCCAAGACGACTGAAGATGACATGCAGCCAGCCACTGCCACTACTACCACTCGAGTCTCCAGACCCGGCTCTTCGAGAGATGTTGTGATAGATGCTAGTGTCGGGCCGACCCCTCGACTCTCTGGTCTCGTCGGCCACAGTGAGATCTTTGAAGAGACAAAGTCCCGTCTATCACAGCTTGGCAGATCCGATGCTACTCAAGAAACACCAACTACAGAGCCCTCGCGCGAGGGAAGTAGCATGCGGTTCCGAAACCTACCGCCCCGGACACGCCAGACTTGTCTCGCAGTGCTCAGATGTGTGTTTGGCCAGGCATACCAGCAGCTGATTGCACAGAGACGTAGCGGTAAAGCCGGGTTATGGTCTCACCTTACGGCTCCCTACGTTATTGACGCCCTCCGGGCAAGCTTTGGGGCTCATCTGCATCCTACAGAGGCCGAGCTTGAACGCCTGGCAGAAAAAGTATGCGATGACACCGCCAAGCCATTGCGAGACGACGAGAACCCAAAATTATGGATGGGGCAGTTTTGCGGGCCTACCTTTAGGTGGGAGTCCTTTGGCTTGCTATGGAGTAGGCTTCAGGATGTAACAAATGCTTTTGAGGGGCTCGAGGATAGCCAAGCCGAGGTTATGGAATACGGAACACGACGAGTACCGGCCTTGATATATCTCAGACATTGCATCACACTGGCTCGTTTATTTAGCACGGGAAATGATGTCTTGTTGGACCTCTATCGACAAAAGACTGTGTTCGAATCCATGATTGCTGGTGACGCGAGTAAGTTCACAATCCTCTTACTATGCGCATATCTTGACAGTATACGACCTCTCGCAGGTTTGGTTTGCTGGACCTCACACGGAGAAGCCGTCGCTATGATGTCGTGCCTTGGACTCTATGCGCAGAAACAAGAGTCCGATTACAAGCCTTCACTATGCTCCGAGTACAAGAGGCGTCTGCAGGTGCAGATATTCACCGCCGATAAGAACGGCGTCGCTTTCACGGGTCGTCCACCACTGCTGAGCCGCCGTTATTGGAAGACACCTCTGCCCCTGGATCTAAGCGACGAAGATCTCGTAGCTGGCGGCCATGCATTGAGTCGAGCCGTTGCTTCTCTCGACTCCCGAGGCTGGAATACACGTGGTGACGTGTACCCAGCAACTGTCCAAAGAGCACGTCAAATAGTCTCGATGGTACTTGATGAGATTATCGAGGTTGCCTTGGGGGCAGAGCTTAACCCTAATCTCGATGTGCTAAGGTGACTCACCTGTGCACTAAGTGTTTACCAGAGGCTAACATGAACAGGGTCCTCAAGTCGCAGGCGATAGAAGTTGCCTCTCAGATTCCCTCAGGCTTAATTTATACCCCTGATAATATGTCAGACCCCGACCTTAATGCTGACGTTTTAGCAACCCGGATCCTCATCAAGCTTACCCACCTACAAAACATGTTTCTACTAGAGAGACTACTACTACTTCATGGTGCCCCAGATGATGGGGATCTTTTGGTCATTACTTTCGAGATGGTTACACTGGCCCTCATGTTCTGGACACACAAAGACCGTTTCGCTCACGCGCGAGCTGACTTTGAATGGCTGGCAAGTCTCGAGGTCCCTTATATGAGTCCACTCCTAACCGAGCAATCAGTTGATGGCCTTTGCGGCTCCCGGTGGTGGTATCTTGTGCCTTGAGCTCTTGCGGCCGACATTCCAAGGGAGACATCCCAAGGATGATCGTTTGAGCCGTTCTAGCCTCGTGCAGCAGTTGAGCTTACTTGTTGGGTTTCTCGATTGGGTGCATCCGTCTGCACCAAATGGAGATCTCTGCGTCAGTTGTAAAGTGGTGATCCAGCATGTGTTGGATTATCAGCTCAATGACATGGTGGACAGCTCGGGGTCCTTGGAGAATTTCAATCCGGGGCTGGCAGGCCGACTCAACTTTAACTTTGAGCTCCTTGATACCTTTGACTGGCTTCCTCGTGGTCCTGGGTGATACTTCTGGAGTAACATTTATTTATCACCTGAAACCGGCAGTCGAATGTTGAACGAGGCTCCGGCTAAGCAGAGGCTGGGAAGCAGAGTACCAGAAAGACAGATACCCGTGATCAGTGATAAACGGCAACATACTTCATTTTCTCTATGCAATCTGATAAGCATGATAGTCCAGCTAGTGCACGATCAATCCGGCTGTTTGCATTATTAAGCCCAATTATTCAAGCTTATCTTCTATCCACAGTGACGTCGATCTTTAGCAGAGTAGCCTCTTTACGTCATATGTGATCATAGATATTTGTCCCTGTCAACTTGTTACAACACAATTCTATTGTCTCACGTGTCAAAAACATCAGTTTAATCCTACAGTACACTCAAATTAGACGTCGATTATACACTATCATTGTCATCATTAACTCCACTTCAAAATGTCCAGCATCGAGAGCCAAGTTTCCAAGCAGAACCAGTCTGAGGTTCAAAACCCCAATGTCGATGCCGAACAGATGGCTACCTTGTCCGAGGGCAAAGTAGCCGATGCGGTTGAAGCCTCGACCGGCAGAGACAAGCCACGGGCCGATGATATCAAGATCGAGGACTATGCGTCAGATCTCGACAGGTTGGTCTTGATACCCGAGCAGACTGACAAGAGCTAACACGTCACGGCAGGAAAAAAGCAGAGCAAGCCGAGGCTAGAGAAGAGATCAAGGCAGATAGAAGAGCTGGTGTAGATGTCGATGGAAGTCTTGGACAAGGGCGGCAGCGGAACGAAGATAACAGCGACGTTTGAGCATTTGCGCGTTGGGGAGTAACGCCTACTTCAATCTTGATATCTTCTCCGTTTCTTCGCTTACATGCCGAGTTCAAAATCATGCCTTTTGAGAAAGGATGTTCATCTCCGCTTCCAGGCGGCCCATGCCCTCGGTCCAGACATCATCTATCCAAGCAATCTGATGCAATATGTCGACAATGCCACACCAATCAAGCCCGCGTTCCTGTATTCGGCGGTTCAGGCGCGAGATTGCCCATTCTTTGTCCTCATATACTTCAGCCAGGCCGTTAATTGTCAATACCCACAGCTCAACCACCTCCAGACCTGACCAGTCAATGTCATACTTCCTCAGAAGCCTCGACAAGCGACCCTTGTGGTGTGAGATGACTATGTTGGTGTCTTTACAGCCTGCCAGACACATGGCGGGAGCTATCAAGAAGAAAAGAGCCGCGAGACGAATTACTTCACGTATCACAGTACCACTGGTTGTGTTGGCCTCCTGTTCTTGGATCTCAAACCGTGGCAAAGTAAGAAGATCATGTATGACGACTTGTAATGCCCTGTTCCGGTTGGTATCGTGGCCCCATTCGACCGTCGGCTTTCCAACTGACATGTTTGAGATGAAGGAGAGGGATTTGAGCATGTAGCCGGCGTCTGCGGTTCCTGGGAATCTGTCCTCGAGTTGGGCGATGACTCTGTCGAGAGCTCCAGACGACGAGCTTTGTCGCGTAGACATGTCGATACTCCAAGGAGATACAAAATAGGGTCGTTTATCCAAACACATGGAACCAATCAAGTCTGTCCTGCTTAGAGTCAGCAGAGTCGCGCCAGGTCCAGAACTTGACCTCACATACCAGATGAGTGTGGTCCGTAGATACTGCGATATGATCTTGCCTAAACCGCCGCGTTCCCCTATAATCCACTTGAGTCCAGCCATGTGAATGGTCCATCGAGCCAGGTTCTGTGTACATAGCTGAAGACATCTTTAGTCGCTGTGGAATGCGCAGAGGGAGTTATTGGTGAGACGTTACATCGTAGCTTGCCAGGGTGATTATTTTACCAATGATACCATCCCCGATAGCGCCAGTGATGGTGATGGTTCCCAGCTGCTGGTTCACAAGACTGACTGACGTGTTGTAGTGTTCCAAGGAGACCCGATTCTCCGATTCGCGAAGAGCGAGCTCAAAGAGAGCCAGGTGAGCGAGAGCCAGGTGCATGGCGCTATCATCAACTATTGCAAGAGTGAACAGTAACTCGTGGAGCGTCCGACAAACTGGTGAGCCGGGTGTGTTTACTGATTGCAGTCAGTATCCAGCGGCTTGAAGAGAGTACTCTACTAACAAAGTGCCATGATTTGTTCAGCTCGGGCTGAAGTGCTGCGAAAGGAGATATCGTGGTCGAGTCCCAATGGCGAATGGGTGGTCGAAGAAGATTGGGCCCTAGCTAATACCACGTTTGTTTGAGGTTGCAAACTCCAGGCGGATTTCGCATTCTGTTGTTCTATCAAGGGCAGAATGGGCATATCAGACTCGGGGTCAGTCGACACAGTCTTGTCCGAATCTAGCTGTGGCCTCACTTGCTGGCTGCGAGGCTTTTTTCTTCTCATCAAACCTATATCTTTCATAACATGTCGATGTATCTTTCTTTGCGTGTTTCTGTTCTTGATCTCATCCGGGCGCGAGACGTTAACGAACAGTAAGCCTAGAGCGGACGACCCGGAGGCCTGCGACTGCAAAGGGCTTTCCGAAGGTTGCATTTTCGTAGGTTTACAAGCATTATTATAGTCACTGCAGTGGGTCATAAATCGTTCGAAGCACTCAGGATAGTTACTGTCGGTCAACTTTAAACATAACGACAGACAAATGGTCGGTTATTTATTCGATCCAACATGTATTTGTAAGCAATGTAATTGCTAAGGGGTCTTCCCACAGTGCGCCCACCTGCACAACGCCACGATTACGCTGTTTCTGGTGATGCAACTAACAACGCCCTAGGACAAAGGCGGCTAATAGACTTATCAGTTTGTCACTCCTCCACTGACAGAGATGTACTGTGATCCATCGGGACTTTTCAGACACGAGAAGAAGCACCGCGTCACCGATATCTTCAATAGTACCAATCCTATCCGCAGCCCGAGCCATGCTTTTCATAACCTTCTGCACCTCATCTGTGAAGATTTCTGCAGGAGGACCGTCGGTCCAGACATTACCAGGAGCAATAGAATTAACAGTAATGCCCTTGCTGCGTCCCCACTGTGACTAGTCAGTCTCGAGTCTGATTGTTGACAGTGATCAGGCTTACCTCTTTGGCCCACGACAACGTGAGACTGTCCAGGGCGGCCTTGGTAGCTCCGTAGATGGGAAGATCGTCCACGCCCAGCTTCGAAGTAGTCGATGAGATGTTGATGACTCGACCACCAGGAGGCATGTAAGGCACAGCAGCCTGAGCAACGAAGATGGGGCCTTTGATATTCACGTCAAGGGTCTTGGACACGTCTTCCGGTTTGACTGCCAGGGTTCCACCGGGGAATCCGAGGCCTGCGTTGTTGACTGTATAACAAATCAGTTATCCGCAAGCAAACTATACTTGGAGTGTGGAGCCTTACCCAAGATATCGATGCGGTCTGTCCCAAAAGCCTCCAACGTCTCTTCAATCAAGAACCGAGCACCCTCTGGAGTATCGACAGTGGTTTTAACAACGGCTACTCGCCCCCCTAATGCCTTGAGCTTCTCGGCCAGAGCATTGGCTCGCTCCGTGACAGAGTCGGAGACATAGTTGATCGTGACGGCTGCTCCGTTGCGTGCGAGCGCCTCAGCAATGCCAGCTCCGATTCCGTTTTCGCGTCCAGAGCCGGTGACGATTGCGATTTTACCATTGAGAGATAGTGTGTCGACGGGCATTTTGAGTGTTTGAGAGTATTCTGACTTTGATGGCGGTATTTGGTGTGTGGTTGAGACTGGTTTGCTGGAATATTCAATGCAGCAAGGTAGCCACCATTTATATATCGCAGAACATGATAAATGCCCTCCAGCTACGAGAACGCTCTATGATGACCTATTTCTGTTTTGGGAAAAAGGTCTCGCCAATGTAGATCATTACTGGTGCTCTTTGCATTGTCATCATGAGACTCTTTGAAACCCAAAACATGAATCTGGCGACAGCAGTGGTGACTTACAAACCCCGGCCACTTTTTGACATTGCCTTCTGCGATCTGAGAACTGGATGTTGCTTAGCTACGAGACTATTCCTAGAATGGAAAAAGGTCATCCTGGTCAAACGGTTCTCCACTGGCTTGGCGTTCTAGCATCACAGTGGTGTCATTTCTGATATTGTCAGCATGATGACGAATGCACCGAGAGACACCAGAGATGTTGTAGTAGGTATTCAAGCAGGCTCTTATCTTATCACGCTAGTTCATCGCATTCTTGGTGTCTACGAGCGCCGAATTATCTTGTGATGGACGAACCTGTCCATACCGAACATACACAGTCATGGCAAGAAATGCTTAGGGTAGGTGCCTCTCAATAATGAATATCAACAACACTGCGGTAAACCGCCGCGAAAGGTCAAAACATGTTCTGGATCAACGACTGACAAGTACATATTTCTGTCAGCTCTCCATGTCTCGACCAATCAACAAGTGGACTGCTCAGAATGTGCAAATGTCGGGTCGTTTTTCAAGTTTGCTGACTAGCAAAATCAGCCAGGTGTCCATGTCAAGGCCTATATAGACCGAGTACCATGGAAACCATTATGCCCAGCAGTTGTGTAGAAGTTTCAGACCAGTCACTGCACGGGTGTTTTTCGACTTAGGGACGATTCTCAGTGTGGAATATACTCGAACTCCGCGGTGACCTATGGATGAACAATATGCCTTATTATGATTTACTCACCAAATCTTGACTATGAAACACAACATAGTCATGTAAAAAGATGAAGGTGGTTGACTCACCATGGCGCTTCTATAGATGTGATAGTCGCAACACCTACTAAATAGGACTTACACAAACGCAGCTTTAATTTCAGGAAAAGTATAGAATGTATTCGAGACATCTCAATGGTTGTTGTGGGGTTCTCTGTGCATCTGTATCTGCACTCCGCTGCCCCCAAGTAAGCGACTCGAGTACCTATCTCCGAATTGTTCCTACTGCCTAGGCAGACTTTGTACATGACCACTACCACGTCAGTAATTGGGAGTAATTGGAGAAAAGGTCGCATAAGAGGAAACTCGTCAAGAACCAAGTCACGGCTATGGGGCTCGAAGGAATATGACCGGCAATGGCCTCGACACTTCTGCAACATGGTACCTCAGAAGTTCCCAGGCGAGTCTTACCCTACAAAGCTCAGAGCAACAATGGCCTCGTGATGTTTATTGCATGAACCCATGTCTGGAATGCATGGGAACAGTTCTCAGCCGGGACTCGTCAAGGCCGGCTTTGTCTTCTCTCATCCGCTTGGCTGCACATCTCGGTGCTTAGGTTGATCAGCTCCCCATTATTCATCAGCGGACTTACGGGTGGAACTGAAGGATTCACGACTTTTTGTGTAACGCTTGTTTCAGTACGCGTGCATGATTCTATAGTCTCAGCCCTGTCAGCTTACGAACATTAGTCAAGATGTGCCCCTTGCTAAGGGCGGCCGCCTCGGGATACAGGGGCTGGCTCCTCCTTGTCGATCGTGATCGGCAGGGCTGTGCGGATGGACTCGATCTGTCAGTGGATTCCTCCATCAGGAGATATTTCGCAAACCAAACCAGGCTTCCGCCCATTATGTCCAATACGGGATTATAGAATCAGCCATGGATAGGTTGACGCTTCACATGTCGGATGCAGAGTAAATCATCCCTATCAACTTGGGCCTAATATGTATACAAAGTCAAGAGACAGCATAGAGCCCGCTGTAAGGCTAGAGCTAATAATAACTCCACGCAAGACGGATCGAGTAAGGAACAGATGCCAGGGAGATAATGACTGGTTTCGTCTTATGTCCGAGATCGATCCCGGAACATTATTGACGTAACGTCGAGCCATATGCTCACAGTAGCGGATCCTAATACCTGCCGCGGCCGATGCCTGCTTGACCCACGTGTATTTTTCATGGGCCCCATGGTCATCTCATCACGTGGATCGCTCTCAGCTCGGCTTTTGTTGCGGACGTGATTTGGAAACAAATACTGACTGTGATGTAATAGCACCTCAGAACTTTTCGAGCTGCCGTTTTGAGGTATGACCTCGATGGTGGGCTAGAGAAATGAAGCCGTTATGGGACACGGCAGTTGAAGCTGAGGGATTCATCCGCAGGGAGGAAGGACTTCTGTCGCTTAGTGCTTGTTCCAAGTCCGCTTTGCGGAAGTACAGGAACGCTAATTCTCTTGCAAGCTTAATACGACTCTCATAATGGAGACGGGTCGTACTGAGTCAACCGACTATTATCGATTGACACAACATCCGCAGGACCAGTCTGGACATCTCAGGACGTGAGTGGGCTGTTTTTTGTATAGTAGCAATGCTATAGAACTGATATTAACGTCTCAAAAGGTATAAAGACTGCAAACCTGCCTCGGTGTTTACGATTCTTCACTTCACTCTCAACTCAACCAACAAACAGGTCATCTTCCAATATCAGTCTTCATCGTCTTCTCCAGACACTTTCAACATTCTATTCATCATGCACAGCAAGTTCATTACCACTGCCGCGCTTCTCAGCGCCGTGGCCTCCGTCCAGGGCAAGCCTACGCCCATGCACAAGCGAGATGTTCTCACTGCTCTCCCCGAGGGAGCCAATGAGATTGAGCTCAAGTTTCAGCCAGTTCTCGACTTTGATAACGACGGCTGCTATAGCACGGCTGCCATCGATCCTGACGGCAATCTGAACCCCGGCCATGATGCCACTGGCACTCCTGAGGGAGACTGTCGTGACCCTCCTCAGCTCGAAAACAGCAACGTCTACTCTCGAAAGCGTTGCAACAACGGCTTCTGTGCCATTATGTAAGTTACCCAGTCTCTTAACCAGTCTCACAAGCCCTGGCTGCACTGGTTGCTTGCCCGAAGGTCCTATACTTTACCTTATGGCGTAGTTCCTCTGTTCCGCCTCGCCTCTTCAACTGCACACTTCTGACTTCGAAACAATCACTAATAACTATCCCTAGGTACGGAGTTTATTTCGAAAAAGACCAGGCGGTTGGGGGAAGCTTCCTTGGAGGCCATAAGCACGATTGGGAGAATATTGTTGTTTTTGCGCAGGGTGATACTGTGGTTCGCGTCGCGCCCTCTTGCCACGGAAAGTATGACGGTGCCAGCAATGAATTCCCTCTCAGCGGCACCAACCCCATGCTGGTCTATCACAAGGACGGCGCTGGCACTCACTGCTTCCGCTTCGCCAACGATGATGACCAGGCCAACCCCGAGAACCCGACGGGTGCGTTTGTCCGCAGTCCTCTCGTTGGCTGGGATAACTGGCCGAACGTTGCTCTCCGCGATAGCATGCTCTCCAACTGGAGTGGTGGTGTTGGACCCAAGCTTGATAATGAGTTTGGTGACTCCCTCAAGGCTGCGGCTGGTGACGGAGTTCAGGGCTTTGACCCCTTTCTCGATGCGTAACCGGCTACAAGAAGCCAGGTCACGGATGGTGTCTATAGGACACGACGATTTGCTGTAAATGGCGTCGATACAACGAATCACTTTGCGGTGGATCAGTTTCCCAAAGCTTACAGCTTAGTAGATGTTCTGTATCTGGAGCATGTATACTAGTATAAGCTTCAAGGGTTGGATGTGTTATCATAGTCCCTCGTTTTTTTATGCTTCTTCCTGTCTGACTCGGTGGATTTACTTCTATAGTCGCGTTACAAAACTATCACTCTTTTTCAACTCACTGCCCTGTTAGTGAAGCTTACCTCTGTGAATCTGAACAAGCATATTGATCATTTCGAACTAGTATATGTACTCCATACGACTGCCCAGTCTCTGGGTTGTCTCAGATATTGCAGAGGGCGTCGTAAACATATATGCGATAAATATTCTGCTGATGTCGGTCATTTCCGGTGCCAGCCAGTATCAATTCAGCAGACCAGATTACCCGATGCTTGAATTTAGCCTGGACCAGGACGAGGGTCGTCCGTAGAGTTCCCATATGAGGCCATGTGGTCCTCTGCTGATAATAAACCGAACCCAGTCTGAACCAAGCGTTGGCATCAGACGACAACAATTTTCTAGTTACTTCTAAGTCTTGGTGAGTTTAGATGACAAAAGACAAGTCAAGGCTCAACAGATCATTATCTAAAGATTGTCGAGTTCATCGCCTCCAATGACGTCGATCTTTTCAACCGCCGATCCCGGTGCCGAGAGTCCGAGGTCCACCAACCGGAGATCGCGCAATAATTACGATATCTCCGCAATTTGGGCTTACGAGGAAAAGCAGCATATTGTCTCACTTTCTCCATCATCTTGCCAAGGCTTGTCTCGAGATTAAATAATGCCTATTCAAAGAACACCGTCATCCTCTCTGGGAAAGTCAGTGGCATGGCTCTACTACGAGTCCGGCATCGCCTCTTTATATCTCACGGGCCGCGATGCTTGGCTCGTCATTCTCTCTCGGACATGCCGCATGTTTGCTTTCGGCGCCGTCTCCCTTACAATTGCCCTCTTCTTCTCTGAGTTGGGCTTTTCGGATTTTCGCATCGGTCTATTCATGAGCCTTACTCTCCTTGGCGATGTTGTGCTTGGCCTTGTCGTCACTCTAATGGCCGATGGGCTTGGCCGTCGCCGCGTTCTATTTGTGGGGGGCTTGCTAATGGCTATATCGGGCGCCGTCTTCTGCATATTCGAGAACTTCTGGGTTCTTCTTTTAGCTGCTATTGTGGGTGTCATTAGTGCCAGCGGCAGTGACTTTGGCCCCTTCCGAGCCATCGAAGAGTCGATGCTGTCTCACATCACAACTCCCAAGACGCGGGCCGATGTTTTGTCCTGGTACATCACGAGCGCAAGCCTTGGTTCTGCAGCTGGTTTGGAGCTCTCGGGAAGATTTGTCGAAAAGTTCAAGAGTCGCAAAGGATGGGATGTGCTGGGAGCATACCATGCCACGTTCTGGATCTACATTGTCATGGGAGTTATGAACATGCTTTTCGTTTTGGGTATGAGCAGAAAGTGTGAGATTGTCAAGACGTCCTCAAAGATGCCTGATGAATCTTCCCAAGGCCTTCTCAACGAGTCTGGTGATGGAGACGACGAGGCTCAAAATGTGAGCCCGCACCAACCGTCGGCCTCAGGCGCCAAAAGTCGATTCTCTCATATCTCCCCATCAACCCGCTCAGTCATGTATAAACTATGGTTCTTGCTCGCCGTCGACGCACTGGCCGATGGAATGGCTTCGCAGACGCTTACTACTTACTTTCTGGATCGCAAGTTTCAGCTCTCCAAGGCAACGCTTGGCGATATCATGTCGGCCGCCATGATCCTGGGCACCGTCTCGACCGTCTTTGCCGGGCCTCTGTCTCGTCATCTCGGTCTCCTCAACACGATGGTTTTTACACACTTGCCTTCTTCTGCAGCCGTCCTGTTTTTCCCCGCCCCAAGTGGACTTGTTCTCACCATCATACTGCTCTTCATCCGCATGGGCTTGAACAATATGGATCAAGCGCCCAGGGCAGCCTTCATCGCAGCTGTTGTCAAGCCAGATGAGCGCACGGCCGTCATGGGGATCACAAGTACCCTTCGGACGCTGGCAATGGCTACGGGGCCGTCCTTTACGGGGGCTCTTGCTGGAAGTGACAAGTTTTGGATTGCTTTTGTGGTCGGAGGTATCCTGAGGATCATGTACGATTTAGGTCTTTGGGCCATGTTTGTAAACATGAGACTGCACGTCCATGAGCCTGATAGTCAGGATAGCGCTGTGCCGAGACAGTCGAGTGAAGTCGAACTGGAGATGCGACCAGATTCACCAGAGTCCGCTGACCATCAAGCATGATAGGCAACTCTGGACTGTTTCGAAAGTTATCAGCAATAAAAAGTTATGTTATTCCATAAAGTTGAACCAATATAGCTCAATAGTTACTCCTCAACTGGTTATATCCTAAGGAGGGTTGATCTTAGCTTGTGAAGGTGTCAGGATCAGTGGTGATGCTTCTCTTCAACACGCGCCTGTCTTGCTTTATCTTACGCTGTTTGATAACACAGTAGCGAACTGTTCAGTGCTAGAATAGTCCAACTTCAATGCCCACTGCGTAGCTCATCGTCACTGAAACACTGTCCAAGGCGGATTTGAGGTACTTGGTTGACTCTGGCACACGCACATCAAGCAAAGCTCCAAGCACAGTTAAGTCGCCCTTGAAATCTCCATTAAATGCGGCAATTTACTTTTCAGAGTTCAAGAGTAGGCGTGCAATATCCTGACTGGCAACCCAGCATGACTCTCTCTCCGAGTAACTTTCTTATCAGTTCCTTGGTAAGATAACAAAATAATAATATGTAGCCCATCCAACGGTGGCTCAAAGAATGGTGCCTCAAGATAGTACCGCGTTGATCAATGACGTGTGGTATTACATCCGCCTTGACACAAACATCTCTCCTCCGTGAGACTATCCTATTGTGCTACTCGGACTCCGCAATCTCCCGGAGCACTAGATCGATATTATCCATGGACAATAGCCGGACTTGAATGTCTCTGCCTCTCGCCAGCTTGGCAAGCCTGGGGCAGTATGTCTCCAGACCTGATGCAAGCTGCTCCTTGGTGAACGGACTCATATCCTCAGGTAGTCCGTACTGAAGGAGCCATATCGTTTTGTCTAGATTCCTCCCGCGTTAGCAAGATAGCTCCGGGTACTTCCTGGCAACTTACCGCTCTCAAGACTCATTTCCCACTCCCACCGGTGGATATCTTGAGCCTCGGCAAACCTATGCCAGTCACCGGGAGCTGCAAGAATGATGACCTTGGAAACCAGAGAGAAAGTCTCTGCGATTCTTCTGGTGACTTCGATGGCAGACATGCTTCTCTTCATCTCATGCTGGTCGAGCCAGATGCGACGGCTGCACTTTTCCATTACCTCGGCAACCAGGCGCGCCATGACTCTCCCTCTCTCGTAGGTTCCATCTGGGGATAACCATCTATAGAAGATGATGTAATCAAAAGGGGGAGATGAATGGACGCCTTGGCCAATGAATCAGTGCAGTTCGACTGGTAGTGCTTGAGCTGCTCACCTTTCACAGCCATTATAGGAACATCAGGCCATTTCTCGAACTTGGCACTCGTGTTGATAGGCCTTTCAGGGTCAAGCATACAATGGTGAAGCAAAGATTATTCAAGAACAAGAATTCTATTCCCCAGCTGAACTGTTTGCTTTCTAAGCTTCAAAACAACCTGTGATGATTAGGGGCGACCTTAACCCCGTACCTCTGGCGAGGCCACTATGGCTCTAATTAGCGAGTTAGGGTAACGTGCCACTGTTTAGTTCGTAACTCGTTTGCATAACACATCTAAGTTTTACTTGACCAATTAGGAAAACAGAGTGGGATATGGTGAGACGAGGTGTCTGAGTTGCACACAGGTTGTTTCCGCTTTCGACTGCTAAGCCAGCCACCTTTACCGGTACCTCTACAGGATAGCCCGTCCAATGTGCTAATTGAAAGCAATCTTGCTTCTTAGAAGCTAGCTATATTCATCTTTAGACTCAGAGTCATCGCCGTTCATGACGACAATGAGCTCACTCGCTTGGAGACGGGCAAGCACTTGGCAACGAGTAGAGTAAGTGACGTTGGCCAAAACAGCGACTTGACCAGATTTTGTAACTCGTTTTTGTCAGGATTTATAGAAATCATTACTAGCGGTACTTTCCGTCAGGCGTAGCAGAGAAAGCGTCTCCATAAACATTGACAAGAAACTCACGTAAGGCACCAACCACATGCCTGCTCCGTGATCGTCTTTGGCTTTTTTACTCGGCAGTAGCTCAAGTGTCCTACCGGGAGAGTAAATACATTAGACTCGTAAGTGGTAGCACCGTAGAATGACACCGCTGTATCTCAAGTCTTATCAACTACTGTCTCCATAAACTCTCAACGAGCCGACGCAAACTTGCTCCGAGCACGAATGTCCCTCCCGTATCTGTGGAACAAGAACGGAATGATAGCGAGTACAGTTGCCACTCCTCCAATCAAGCTACCTCCGCCGCCAACACCAAGCTTGTGGAACATCTAGTGGGTAAACAAGGGCGCCGCTGCACCACATGCCGATCGAGCAACAGTGTTGGCAGCGATGGCAGACGCGGCAAACATGAGATACGTGTCGACAAGGTAGTTGAAGCAGGATACAAATACGAAGAGCAAACATGTGTTGAGCATCGTACCAGCAATCACTGGAACAATCCAGTGGACAGAACTGTAAGATGCCATGTTAGAAGGTGACGGGTATTAAATACATACAAAGACTCACTGGTACTCTCCCGACCAGGCGAACCAAAACATGGTTAATGGGAAGCCAATGCCTCCTATCTTGGCAAGTAGCAGACGATCCTCTGGTTCTGCATCTTGGGCCTTGATCTTGCCTTCTCTGACGTTCTTGGCTCGCCTCAAGGTATCATGCAGAACAATAAGATCACCGATGACAACACCAATAACCGTTCCAATAAGAGGCAATGCTCCTATACCAGTATTCCACCCGCGCTTCTCTTGGAGGACCACGGGATAGATGGTGAAGAGCATGTAAAGAAGCATATACACCACTGACAGGTAGATGGCGCAAAGAAAGGATATGGTATCAAACAGAATGATCCAAGGCCGAGTGAGTGCGGCCTTGTAGATGGTCTTGGGCCTCTGAAGGAGCCTTGACGGTCTCAAACCCAGGCACCTTGGCTCGTCGAAGACGCTCTGCCTTGTGCCGTAGGATTGTTGGACCATGAGTTTCCGGGATAATGAGCATGAGCACCCAGGTACCAGCTTCTAGCCATAAGATCACGTAGAAGCTCCATCGCCAGTCCTTATCAAGCGCAAGAAAGCCCGAGGTGACGGGGCCAAGGGCCGGACCGATGTAGACAGAGAAGGCGGCCATGGCGACTCCTCTCTCGACCGGACCCCAAATGTCAGCCAAGGCTCCAGGAGCGTTGCTCAGCGGCGCAGAAACAAACGTCCCGGCGAGGAAGCGGCCGACGAGTAAGGCTCCAAGGTTCGGTGCGAAGGCACACAAGAAGTTAAAGGCCAGATACAGGGTGAAGGTGATGTAAAAAATCCATCTTCAACCATATATCTCGCTCAGAGGCGCAAACACCAAGGGACCTGCACAGTATCCCAGGAGAAATAGAGTAATGTTCAACTAAGCTGCCACTGAAGTCTTGGGTGATACTTCCGAGGCATCCGCTGGGTGCGCTCGAGGCAAAGGTCGCATTCATAACCAGCAGAACAGTACAGATAGTCACACACCATCGTCGTGGTTTTGATCAGTTGTGCGGGTTCTCCCTATCGTTAGGGCCAAAGGCGAGGAACCCATTTTCGTTAATGCACGGCTCCTCTTCTAGGTCGGTCTTCTCAAAGTCTCGAGTGCGGTAGGGCTTGTTTGTTGGCCAGGACATGGCCCGCGTGATAGTACTCATCGTGGCTGCAGCGTCGTGGTTTGTGAGATGTTGAAGGTGGGTATACGGCCAGTGACGATCTTGGCAGAAAAGAAGACGTGTATTCAGCTTCAGTTGTCATTCTTTTTAAGCAGTTGTCTGTGAATAGTTTAAAGAAGTAGTCTGGTAAGAAACGAGGAGACATACTTGGACAATTTATAGCTACTCGCCTCGTCTCCCATTGAACCTGTTCTGCAGCGATCGGATATAGGCGGCCGAGATGCCTTCAAGTATTGTCCGATTGGTAACAATGGTGGGTCAACGTGTCAGATGTGATGGAACCAACCGTTATTGCGTCTCTCTCTGGCTCAGTATGTCTCATTATCTATAATCATCTGGTAGAGGACGCGTGTCGGGCATTTAAGCTGGCATGGATAATCTTGAGCTGCGGTCTAAACAGTCAACATGGTTATCTTTTGTCCCCTTTCTCATATGTTATTTGCTCGTCATGTTTCCGTTCAGAACTTGCCCTGCATTTTAACTTGCCAATCTGTTGGATAGAATGTCAGTAGTAATGATCACTTTAACCCCTGGCAGTACTAGCACCTTTGCTGAGCTGATCAACAGCTGGTATCTTCAAGTGTATATTCCAAGCACAGATACCTAAGCCCTATCGTAGGAACCACTGCAATACGTACTATGTCTGACAGGCTTATAGCCAGATGCATCACCCTGTTGGTCGCCAGAAACTGGCCGGACCGGAGATAATCGGCTCGGAACTTTGCGGGGCTTCAAACAAACCCAGGTTGATCAGCCTGTGACGTACGGATAGAGGTTCATATCCCGGTCTCGGAACTTCACCTACCTTATACGCTCTTCACATCTTTCATCTTCCGTCTGATTGTGGTAGCGACACCGCTTCTACGGCCATGGAATCCGACTCCCCTCCAAAACTGGCAGGTTCTGCTTGCCAAGCCTGTCGCGATGCCAAAGTTCGATGCGATAGAGTCATCCCGCAATGTGCAAGATGCAGCCGGACCAACGTTGCTTGCGAATACAAACCCAGAAAGAGACGCCTTGTAGATGCGCAAGCAACGCGCCCCATCTCCAAGCTGCAAGACACGTCATCATCTTCTCTAGGCCACAACACTCCAACTTTAGCAGCCTCGTCTCCCCTGAGCGACCGAGTACGAGCCAAGACCAAGCGAGATCGCGCTATCTTATCTTGCGCGCGATGCCGAAAGCACAAGGTTCGCTGTGATAGACGATTGCCCTGCAATCACTGTGTGAAGGGCAAACGAGAGTCGGAATGTACATAGGACTATATGGAACAACCCTATCAACAGCCCCGCTTCCATGGGCTTCTCGGACATGAAACTCTCGACGCCATCACCACTCGGTTCGTTGACACGTCGTGGGAGTTGCAATACCGCAACGGGACGCACTGGAACAAGGTGCTTGACAAGGTCAGACTGGTACTAGATGCACAAAATAGTATAGCTAACGGTAAGCTCACAGATGAAGAGCCAAATTCCTCCCAGCCAGGTTCGTAATGGGGAGATCAGTATGCTAAGCGAGCCAATGTTCCATACGAGACCGATACCCCATAACTACCCTTTCAGTGCTGGTATGAGCTCTGACGAAACTGTTCGGCGCATCGTCTCTCAATTACCACCGCAGCATCTGCAGAGAAAGTTCATATCTCTCTACATGGAGACAATCGAACGCTCCTTTCACCTTGTCGATGAAACAACGTGGGAACAAGAACTGTAAGGCTTCTGGAAAAAGAGCTCTGAAAGTTCAAATGACTGGCTTGCCCAATTTCCCATGATTCTCTCCCTGGGCTATCAGGCCAGCAACTTTATCTCCAAGACCTCAGACGACAACACGTGTGCAAACTGGTCATTGCGCCTCATGGAAGATGCGCAGATACTATTGTCGAGAACTCCATATATGGTCAAGTCCTCACTGGCCAACATCCGGACGCTTTGTCTCGTTGTCATCTCCAAGCAGATGTATGCCTTTTCTTGCCATGACGCTGACACTTGCTGGCCACTCACAGGCCTGATCAAGAGGCTGAGCATTAGAATCGGCCTTCACAGTCCAACAGGCCCAGAGGGAGGGCATACGTTGCAAACAAGAAGTCTATGGGCTGCAGTCCTGTACCTTGATATCAGACAAGCTCTTGTCTGCGGTATGCCAGTACTCATGAGACCGATCGATATGGCATGTTTCCGCCCTGCCAGCGCTCACAATGCCCCAAGCCCTGATTCCATCGACTACGCAGTGGATGGCGTTGAGTCTGATAGGACTCACTGCACGGGTCTGGAAAGGATGTTCATGATGTGTGGCGAGCTTCTCCTCAGAGCCCTGGAACTGTCTACCTTGGCAGATGGCACAGCAACATACGAAGAGGTTGTCAAGGTAGACTTGGAGATAAGGAGCCAGCTGGGGCAGTCTGGGATGGGACTGGCCACTTGGAACCTCGGATCGGAGGAACACCAGCGCCCGGATGACTTGGAGGCCTGCGCCGTTGATCTTTTCTTCCGGCTTATACTGATGGCTCTTCACTCGCCGTTTGCCACGCAAGCTACCGCGCCTACTGACTATCCCGTCTCGTACGTATCGTCTGTAGAGAGTGCTTTGGCCATACTCTCTCATCAGAGTAGCCTACGTGGGGATGCTACTTGGGGCCACCAAAAAGACTGGTTCGCCGGTTTGTCTAGGCACGAGTTCTTTACAACCGCTGTGACTGTTTGCTCACAGCTGCTCCGTAAGGGGCACCAACTTGAGCTACCCCCGCCACAGATATGTGAAGGTGAGCCACAGGGGATCATACTAGATGCACTGCAGTCGTGTAGAGACATTTGGCAAATGGAGAGGCACGTGTCGACATGTAATGCAAACGCATTTGTATTGGTGGATTATCTTATTTCTGTTTTACGCGCCGTGACGATGACTAGAAACGGGTAGATTAGGGCGAGTCTTGGCACACAAATCGCTTTGGGATGTCGAGCAAGGGATAGGAAAGGTGGTAACTGAGTGTTTCAGATAAGATAGAGTGGGTATAAGCTCGTTGCGAGACAGCCACTATCGACTTTGTTGTTCTTACTAGCCCCAGGTGAAAGATTTGAGCAGGTACAGGCATTTTTCGCGTCTTTCTAACAAGCGTGTCATTTAAGGGCTGAGCATCTGCATCTTAGCCGTGGGTTAGTCAAGTAGCAATCGCCCGTAGCTGGCTTTATAAGGTGATGGATAGTTACGCATTTCATTTAGACAAGCCATAAAGAGAGCATCTTGGGCTCTGAATAAAGATTTCAAATAAAACAGACAGAATACAAGTCACCGGATCTCCTGAGGGATGTATCATAGAGCGGAAAGGACACGATGATGACCTCACCACGAAACTTGGACGATGAATTCACTACGAGCTTCTTGGTTGATAGCGAGGAGCCGAGTATCTCCATTCATACTGTCCATACCCTAAACACGATGAGGAACAATCATTAGAGCGTCACCGCCTCCGAAAGTTAACCAATACCATGAACAGCCAAGTCCTTAAAGCGTTGGATAAATACAATCCACGAGTAATCTCGGTTCTTCCAAGATATTTAGTCCGTTAAGCTTGTCAACGAACTCCTTGAGAAACCCGATACGGAGAGATCTTCACGACAGCAACAAAAAGAGTTGAGTCGCCTCATTGTTCCGACATGGGTTTAGTGGACGATCACCTGTCAGTTGAGAACGAAACAAGGGGTTATCGCCCACGGTTACTTCGCTTACAGGGCGTCTATCATCCACGTGTACCCGAAACACGCCCAGAAATACAGAGATGACACCTGGGGCATCACCATCCGCTCCAATCGGCCCATTCCAGTGACCGAGAGTTGTGGGGGAGGCTGAATAGAGTATTTGATCTTCACGGCTCGGGGATTACCTACTGTTTCAACCGCTAGGGTTGCCGTCGACGAGGATCCCAAAATGGATAACCTTAACCTGGATAAGCGTACGGTCCACAGCTGGTCTTGGCCAAAAAGGGGCTGCGGGTCAAGGACAAGGGTTTGATCCTCGAGAGGCCTACTTTTTGGCGTCTTTCTGTTACCTTAGTGGAGGAATTATTGAGCCTTGAGTGTGAAACATCCACCTTGAATCGCTGTAACTGAAACGAGAACCGCTGTAGAGACTCGTTCCTTTAATCAACCATTTGATATTCCTGCGATAACAGTGGGTTTGGGAGCGAATGCCTGTTGTAGCGGAAGAGTGTTGGGCTGGAAGAGTAGATATAAGGCCCCGTTGATTCCCACGGTCTACTCAAACTACTCTCCAGCATCAGTTCTACAGCCTTTTCTTCATTCACTCCCACCTTTACTCACCTTATACACTCGCTACCGTTGATCGGTCACTCACTTCGTGTTTTATTCCAAATTCTTTATCCAAGATGCATTCCGCCAGCTTCATCACTTTCCTCCTCGCCGCCCTTCCCGCGGCCATGGCCTGCAAGGGCCATGATAAGGGAATCCCCAAGGCCTCTGGCACCAAGTCCTTGAGCGCGCCTCAGTACATCAAGGGCGGCGAGACCTTTGATGCTAAGTGGGTCAAGTACGACCGAGGCACCCCCTGCGGTGGCCAGGGCGAGGGTGGTGAGTATTCTGCATGTTAGTAGCTAGTGAGGACTAGATGCTGATATCTACATATAGGCGAGAAGGACACTGTCTTCGTCCTCGAGGACGGCGCTACCCTCAAGAACGTCATCATCGGCGCTGACCAGGGCGAGGGTGTCTACTGCCTGGGATCCTGTAACCTCGAGTTCGTCTGGTTCGAGGATGTCTGCGAGGATGCCATCTCTATCAAGGGTGACGGCACCGCCAACATCATCGGAGGAGGTGCCTACGGCGCCTCTGACAAGGTCATCCAGCACAACGGATGCGGCCACGTCAACGTTGTCAACTTCTACGCCAACGACTACGGCAAGGTCTACCGATCTTGCGGTAACTGCAAGGGCAACTGTGCTCGTTCCGTTCACATTGAGGGCACCACTGCCGTCAACGGCGGTGAGCTCATCGGCATCAACCCCAACATGGGCGACAAGGTTCGTGTCTTTACTACAAATAATGTTTCCAGACGGCAACTAACAGCTGCAGGCCACCTTCGAGAACAACTGTGTCCCCAAGACCGAGTGCCAGGCTTACGAGGGCTGCGACAAGGCCAACGGCGACTGCGAGCCCAAGAAGCTCGGCACCTGCTAAGCGTCTCGCCCTTGCTTGGAGGCTGTCTGTAGCCTACAAAAGCTTGCGTATTCGCTTCTGTGACGCTCTCCAGGATGTTGGTTGACACTACCCTGCGAGGTGCTGGTCACCTTGTACATGCTATTTTGGATAGAATAAATCAACTGTATTACTGGTCAACTATGTCCTACAGGAACTCGCCAGTGAATCGTGACTAGCCAGTGTTTTGAGCCATTAGTGATACAAACTTGTGTAGATTAGGGCCATCGGATCATTAAACACTGGCCTGTAGAATATGCTTCAGAGTAGTGTAGAGTCAATGAATTTCGAGTCTTGTCAGCAAATAGTCCATAACCAGGGTGTGTAAAGATCTTGAGTATGGAAGCCCAACCCCAAGGCATTAGACTTACATGTAATTGATAAACCGCACCGAACTCGTCTCTTGCGTGTCTCCAAGGAAGAGAAGTGGGATAAGCGATAGTTATAGTCCTCGATCTAGTTGACAAGTCAGTTGATTGGATATTGCCACAATACCACCTGATCAAAACTCAACGGAATGACCGATTGTCATCGCACGCCAACAGACGACTGACGATGCATTGTTTTACTTAGGTAGTTTCAACGTTACATGCGGCTGAGTATCCAACGTGATTACCGCATATCCACCAACCAAGCATGGAAAGCCAAGAGATCCAACCTCTTTTTTAGATACGGGTCCAACATACACGAGATACAAGATGTGTAAGACGGTGATAAGAGATATTTTGAAAATAAGCAGCCCTCGTCTAGTCGATGCATAGTCTCGTGAGGCCACGTGTTCCTCTGTGCATGTCAAACTTTTGATTGGTGATGCTACGTGCTCAAGCCCTGATCAACCCGACGACGATTAGGTACTCGAACCATTTTCTGCAGGCCCGGCATCAGACTCGGTCAGATTGAAATCTTTCCATTCGATGACGCGTCGGAAATAGCGTAAGAGATAGGCACGTTTTAGCGCCGGGCTCTAGTGGGCTCTCGGATCCTTTGAGCTTAGCGGACGCGTATCTCAAGCTTTAATTGTCGGGACTGTCAACCCACATCCCGGTGTCGGTAACCACAGCAGGGATATGTTTTGGCAGGGCTGAGAAATGATGATGATGATGGAAAAGAAGAATTGGTCTTGATGATGACACTCTATACTAGAGTGAGAGAGTCAGTGAGTGACTGACTCTGTCAAAACAAAGGGATATTCCAGTTAAAGAGACCCCAAATACCATCTGCATAGCTCGTTGCAGTCAAGGCAGACTCAAGAGAAAGACACTGTCTCGCGTGAAAGCGTTGACAAGCGTCACGAGCCCTACGGCGCCACCCCACGATGGTTTCACTCTATACGCGCGGCTTACGGTAAGACCCAGGCCGCGCATTACGTCTTGGCTTGTCAAGTCCCAACACACCGTATACCACGTAGTATAATCATCTCCGCCCTCTCCACAGGGTGACGTCTCGATGCTTGGACAAACATATGTATATAGCCTTGTCTGGGCCACTACCGAGACAGGAAGCAGAACTTGAGCAACAGATTCCAACCTTGCATCTTCACCCAACACACACCTCGATCCTCTCAGCCATGTTACGATCCATCGTGATAGCTTCCTTTGCCGCCCTCTCGCATGCGGCTGTGCCCCATCCAAGAGCCAGCAAAGACGACAGCCTCGCTCCGTTACACTTCACCAAAGATGGAACATTTCAGATCGCAGTCTTTTCAGACCTGCATTTTGGACAATGTCAGTACTTCTCATCAAGCACAGGCTTATAGTGCTAACACAGCGATAGACGAGTCGACTACAGGCCCAGCCCAAGACTTCAAGTCGGTTCAAGTCATCAACAATGTCCTGGACTCTGACCCTCCGGACCTTGTAGTGCTCAATGGTGACCTCATCAACGGCGACTCAACCTTTAAACACAACAGCACCCACTACGTGGACCAGATCGTCGCGCCCATGGTCCAGCGTAATCTGACTTGGGCGTCCACCTACGGGAATCATGATTACCAGGTAAACATCGCGGGCGAGGGCATTCTGAAGCGGGAACAGCTCTGGCCAGGATGTCGCACCCAGAAGATGGTAGACAAGGAAAAGTCGGGCACTTCCAACTACTACCTCGTTGTGTATCCGGCGAACTGTACAGACTCCAGCAAGTGCACGCCTGAGCTACTCTTGTGGTTCTTTGATAGCCGTGGTAGTAACTACTATGAGGAGGGTAGCTATCAAGAGAACTGGGTTAACACGAGTGTTGTGTCTTGGTTCAACGAGACAAACACCAAGCTCGTCACCAGGTACAACAAGGTCATCCCCTCGCTCGCCTTTGTCCACATCCCCATCAACGCAACCATGGCCCTCCAGACCGAGCTTGGTGTTGATGCAAATCGTCAGCCGGGTATGAACTACGATCCCCCAGTCCCGCAGCAGGCCGATGGCTATTGTGCGGATGGCAGCATAGATGAAGATAAGTGCCACTACGGCGGCCAGGATGGGCCCTTTATGGAGGCCTTGGTCACTATTCCGGGCATCATGGGGTTGTTCTACGGACACGACCACGGCAACTCGTGGTGCTACCAGTGGAACACACAACTAGACGGGATGGATATCAAGGGCAACGGCCTCCACCTGTGCTTTGGACAACGCTCGGGCTACGGCGGGTACGGAGACTGGATCCGCGGCGCACGCGAGATTGTCGTGACGCAGGACAAGCTCAAGGATTTTGTTGTCGATACGCACATTCGCTTGGAGTCTGGGGATGTTGTGGGGGCTGTCACGTTGAACTCGACCTTTAACACAGACCATTACCCGGCGACACCAGATCAGAAGACGTATGTGACCGACGGCATTGACGGGGCCAACAACAATGCTCTCAAGTTGTCGGCGGGCTCGTCTGTACGAGCTAGAGAGTCTGGGGGTGTATATCTGGCAATTGGTGTGTCGATAGCGGCCGTGGTTTGTTTATGTACATAAGATTGTGTGCTTGTGATGACGGCGTTGAGTTTTGGATGGTTCTTATACAGTTGTTTATACCCTTTTAGTCAGTTAGTTAATCGTACCAGAGGCGGACATGGAAATAGATATGCTTAAAATACAAAGGTGTTCGACAATCATACCACACCCGTCTTCTCCGGCGGTGCAGCCGCTCACTAGGCAATGGTAGAGAACGAATGCTGGGCTGTCGGTCCAAGGAAGTCTTGATGCCTTGATCGAAGTTTACATATCATCTCTGTCAACATAAATATACGCGAACAGGTGCCGCTGTCTTTGCACATGAGAGCAAGAGAGGCAGGTCTTGGTTAGACAAAATCTTTGAGACAAGTTCGCTTTATACATAGTGGAAGTAAGGATCCGACGTCGTGATGATGTAATTGAGCATTATAAATAGATTACTTAAATGTCTCTAGATTCTTGATATAAGCTTAAATACCCCTGCAAAACTACTACCAGACAGTCGATAAGACAAGCACGTACATGTTTAGAGGTTATTGTACATGACTCAAGATTATCTCCGGGATTTATTTTTGCTGTTATGTTAGATTTCCTAGAGAATTTACCTCCGGGGGAGAACGGCCAATTCGATTGTGTTCATCAAGGAGAAAATATTATGATAATAATCTCTAGAGTCAGTTGAGGCATGGAGTGGTTCTATGATGCAGCTTTTGCAACAGTTCGACCGCTTTTACAGACGATTGGTATGTATATGTGAGGTATGTGGCCTAATCATGATGGTGGGTGTGGCTTTTTGCATCGCCTCTTTACGGAAGTTTTGTTCAAGTTGCGCGTTGTGGCAATTCAGCAAGACGCCTCACATTCAAAACGCGGTACAACAGGTAAGGACACGAACGGAAAATGCGGTCAAAAGTACAATAACTCGTTGCGAAACCCTTCGAATCTAGCATACTTCCAGACCCTGCCTTGGCCCTGGACCCGAATGCTCTCGAAGTTGTGTAGGGTAGCGTGATGAGAGGATACCCACTCGAACCAAATTGTTAGAGCACCGCGACGGCACAGTCAAGCCCGCAGGTCAACTTATTAATACATTGAACTTGAAACTGTGTTTAGTATGCGCTGAGTGACGGCAATTAAGTTGTGTAACAGAGCTCGTTGTTGCTGAGGTATACATGACATGGATCTGAAGATCCAAGCGAGTTTGCCTCAACGTTACCCTCAGCCACGACCATGTCCGGGATCTCTAAACGTTCTGATGCTAGGATCCTTAGCTACTTGTTGGCTATTTTAGGGCGTTACACTTGTGTCTCTTAACCAATAGTCATCTGCCTCTTTACGTACCAGATTGCGGCAGTCAGCTTATTACGGGGGCATGGTGATGATATTTTGACAGAACCAACATTATCTGTCGATCCGCAATCAAGCTAAGCCAAACCAAGGCATACCCGAGAGCGCATTCCCATGCGACAGCCAATCATGGCTCGTAGACATATACGCCAAGTAATCGAGACGCCTCGGCAGATCCTTTGTCCGGGGGTCGAGTGAGGTTATTGGTCCGAGCCGGGAGATTTAGGGGCTGGAATTGCCCCTGGGTTCATGGAGGAGCCCGCAGAAAAGGGGCTGAGGGTGAAGGGGTCAAGGGTTCGAGGGGTCGAGACAGGATGATTTCTTGGCGTGGATACTGTCATTTGACATTCAGAATGTCAGTGACTTGCCGAGCCATTTCTAGAATGCCGTTGGAACAGACAAAGACTGCTGGAGTGAATGCGCGGGCAACGAATACAAGACTATCCATGCAGAATATGTAAATATTACTAGAATAAATAAAAACGTTGTAAATGTCAGCAACTATTGCCAAACCGCCTACTCCATAATCATAAGCCATCTATGCCGTTGTTTCTATCATACATTACACACCGCCCAGTTGTTGCGCCTCGAGAATGCCCCAGTATCAGATGCATGCGTAACCGGCATGCCAAACAGTATCAAACAGTATCAAACAGTATGTCCAGAGTTAGGATGGATGCTCAGAGCCGGATCCTCCTTTGTCACTCCTCCTTTTTGGGATCCTCTTCCTTTTTGTCAGCATCCTCCTTCTTGTCAGTATCTTACTTCTTGTCGGAATCCTCCACCTTCTTCTAAGCGTCCGCCGTCGTCTCCGCCGTCGTCTCTGCCGTCTTCTCTGCCGTCGTCTCTGCCGTCTTCTCTGCCGTCGTCTC